>MJUU01034950.1:41680-52817 GCA_002080025.1 Modiolus philippinarum
TTTTCTGATCTCAATGGTCCCGATAATAAATAACCTAGCTTAGATTTTACGGCCGTCGGTCCGTTACCTCTAATGATTTCATCACATATAAAGTCCCAGTAATAGTCTGCTCCGATGAGAACCGAAATCTCGAACGTATCTTCCTCGCTAACGGGATGAGCTAGTTTCAAACCTCTTAAGTAATCTATGTTTCTGTTAACTTGTCGAATGTGGTTTTGTAATGGCATGGCAATTGTTGGTACAACTAGAACTTCCACCGGTATCCTTCGTTTGTTTTCAGTTTCGATATGAATTGTAGCCTTTCGTAACTCTCTAGCGCTCGTACTGTCTTTTCCGAAAGCCGAAATTTGCAGCGTTTCTACTCCATTCGTTTTCAAATTCAAATTATTGGCTAATTCTTCCGTCACAAATGACCTCTGTGCTCCTTCATCGAACAAAATGTTTGATTCAATGCAATCATTTCCATTCCAAACGGGTGATACAGCTGTCTTCAAAAGTATGCTTGAACGTCTTTGTGTCGAATGCAAAATACTCGCTTCATCTTTCTCATTGTCATTTATCAAACTTACGCATGTTGGTTTGTCAGTGTTTTTAATTTCTCTTTTTTCATTTATTTTCCCTTGCCTGTTGCTCTCTGTAGTAGAATTACGTGTTACAAACCAATTACATAGACTAGAATGGTGTTTCTTGTTACAGTGTCTGCACGAACTATTCGATTTACATTTGTTAAAATAATGTTGTCCTAAACAATTATAGCAAAGTTTGTTGCGTTTAACGATCAAAACTCTTTCCTTGGGGTCGCACACCTTATTACAATGTGAAGGTGAGTGTATCTCTTTGCAGAATACGCAAGGTCTTTCTCTGATGGGTCTGTTCTGTGTTCTCCTTATGTTTTTCCTCGGTGACTTACCACTAGTTCCTGCGTAAAATTGTGATGTGGTCGGATATTGTCTATCTATATAATCTAATTCCGTCCCTTGTCTTGCTTCCATAATTTGAATCTCCTTTAAAATGCTCTTTCTCAAGTCTTTCAAGTTCCAACTGTAAGGACCATGTTCTCTGGCGAGGTGTTCTCGAATATTCGGTGGCAATTTCTTCATAATAATTGGCACAAGTAGCGTTCCATACGTAGTCTCTGACTGACCAAGGGATTCTAATCCTCTTACGTAAGCTTCACATTTGTCATAAAATTCTCTCATACTCGGAAGTGAATATCGTGGTGACGGGATATTTAATAAAGCCTGTAAATAAGCGTCTGTTACTCTATGTGGTTGTCCATATCGCTCCTTCAATACATTAATAGCTTCCATGTAATTTCCATTCGTAAGCGCAAAAGCGGCAATAGTATTCAATGCTTCACCTTCAAGTTGTGATTTCAAGTAATTGAATTTCTCAATGTTGGTCAAAGTAGGATTTAATTGTAAAGCCGACTTGTACGAATCCATAAAAGTTTGCCAATTCAAAATGTTTCCATTAAATTTGAGTAGTGTTAACTTCGGCAATCTATGATTACTCATTACTCTCTGCGGAACAAAACGACTTGTATCACTCTCAGATGCAGAATACACATAACTTGTTTGTTGGATCGGTGGCGAATGTGCGTTGTGTGATTGCGTGTGCGTAGCATTTTGAGTTAACTCATGAGTTCTACTTGTGTTTGCAATAGCGGGCACAAATGGCGGACTTTCTATATTCAGTTCAGATATTTCTTGTGATGCATTTAAACGAAGAGTTTGGTCTTGACTAATTTTCAAAAAATCACGAAATTGTCTGATTTTTAACTCTAAACTATCTGAATAGTCATCTGTGTTGAGAATCTCTGTTTCCACATCTTCCGGTTCCGTTATTTCCAATATTTGATCATTAAGTGTCTGTAACAATGCCTTTTTACTATTCAAGTTTTCATACAAGATCAATAACTCCTGTTTGTCAAACTCCGCTTTCTCCTTCGCTTCCTCGAATTTCCGTATCAGTTTTGTTACAGCACCTCTGTTTGCAGTCCGCACCGACTTTAATTTCTCCATAATCCTTTGGGAACGGCACCAATATGTCTGGGTTAGGCTGTGATCATATATTCTCGAAATAAACTACACCATAAACTTTCAACGTTTACTCGTTACTCTACTCAAGTTATGACTAGGTCGCCGCTAACGACGTCGGCCATGGTTACAATTATTAAGTATGACGTCGAGATCCCGCAATATTCCCGACAACATACTACTGAAAGCTTACATCAAGGGGAATAAAAAAAAAAATCCCATCGAAATCCGATGAAAAATAAAAATTTTAGGTTATCTGTAAATTTATGATTTTTGCCTCCTTTGGCCCCTCAAAGCTCGGAAACGGTAAGGGCTACGCCAAATCTGTTGATATATTACTGAAAGCTTACATCAAGAGGAATCCAAAGAAACAAATCCCATCGAAATCCGATGAAAAATAAAAATTTTAGGTTATCTGTAACTTTATGATTTTGGCCCCCTTTGGCCCCTCATAGCTGGGTAAGGAAACAAGTTACCAAAAATTTAATAGTAGAGTGCTATGTTAATTTTTCATAAGGAATCCTTTGGAAAAAATTGCATCAAAATCAGACTAAAAATAAAAAAATTAAATTTTTGAAATTCGCCCCTTTTGGGCCCCATTTATCTCGTGAATGGTACATGCCACGTACAATCCGTTGGCATACATCAGATTGGAAATTTTCTAAGGAGTTTACTGAAAGAAACCCCATCAAAATCCGATAAATAATAAAGATTCTACAGTCAAAAATGTGAAAATACCTAATTTAACCCCTTTTGGCCCCTTTTTCTTAAACGGGTGAGGCCACAAACCAGAAAATAAAACCCGGGATTGCCATTATGCCAAGAAACCACATACTAAAATTTGAAGATGATCCATCAACTAGAAACAAAGTTATGCTGGCCACAGACGCCAACAACTTCGCCATACCATAATACGACCGCAAAATTTTTGCAGTCGTATAAAAATGAAAAAGCTAATGCATGCTTAACAACTAAAAATAGTAAATAAACAGGATTGCTGGACAAAAAGTTCTTTTTTTAGTCTCTAAGTATTTTGTATCAATTGTAACACACTAATATAGAATAAAGCAGCAAAACACAAATCAGACAGACCAAGGAAAACAAATGCATTATGGGATGGTCAATATAGTTGTTTTTTATCAGTTTGGATATTTTTTACTAGTATGCTTAGCTTGTGCAGAATGGTTAACAAGGTCTGAACTGGTTCATTCTATTTTGTGTTGTTAGTGGGAAGCTAATGAAATTGCATTTTTTTTTCATGCTTTTTGGTATAAATTTCATAATTTTAAGGTTTTCACATCAGATCCCCTCAGCAACAAAATATATTGCAATAATTAAGCCATTGATAGATATCTTACCTTTCAAAACTAGCACTAAAATATACAACGTGATAGAAATATGTAAACAAAAAATGCAGTATTGTACAAAACTTCACTAAACTTTCACAAACACATTTAGAAAAGACTTTATAAGGGACTTTGATTGTTTTATTAAAAACAAGACAACTGGACAGAAGTTTTTAGTTATTAAAGTGGTCACTCTAGAAGAATATTTGAACCTTTATTGAGATAACAAAATAGTTACAAAAATGTTTTCGTCTCAGTAATTTACCATTGCATGTTATGTCTTCCTACGATAAGATCATTTCCAATGCTTATAATGTAGAAAACTAAATCTAGATGTGCCTGCATGAGCCCAGTGAAGTCAGGCAACTAGAAAATATGTCCATGGGCCAAAGACGCCCGACTAGGTATTTCACTGGTAAACAGGACGTAGATGAGTGATGGATTTGTAAAGGGGAGACACAGTACAACTCGTTAACCCAAAACTTCAGACAAAATATCAAATCATTAGCGCATACATCAGCTGAGAAATCCTCGGACGAAAACTTTCAGATGTATGTACAGACATAAGGGTAAAACTTAGTGCCCTGTTGCCTAATTACGGGGCATACAAACAATTTCCAACTGAACTAAAATTTGTATAGAGTCTATACACTGACAACACAATTACTTTACCTCTCTTGTGAACTGGTGTCATTAATTTCAATTTGCCAATATAACACTTCTCTAACATTGATTCAAAATTAACCCATTTGTGAACCTGTAAAGACATAAAATACTTCAGCTTAAACAAGAGACACTTACAATATGAAGAATGAGAACATTATCATTGTTTAATACTTGTGTTTTTCAATTACACATTATTTTTTTTAAGTTATGGATAATAATTATTTTTTATATATCTTTATCTCCAAAATGTCATCATATAATCATTGCTATCCTGCAGAGTTAGGAGATAATTATAACTGTACTGTATTTGAAATTTTGGAGGCATCAATTGGGATTTGCTGGTTGCAAATCGAGTTTACTGGCAAGGCATTAGCTTGTGACAACTCCTAGTACAACTTGCCCCACAACAGTTCGAACGTCTCCAATCAGAAATGGAGGTTCAAGTGCTATGTTTATTCCAGTTTGCTTTATCAACAAATGTGTAGGAATAGGTAAACATTTTCAGGAATATCAAATGTGAAATATATACTTTGAAAATAACAGTATTAACAAATAAAAGTACAGGATTTATGATCAACTACATCAGAATCTATAATATCTACCAAATCTGAAAAATTGTACCATAACACTATTATATAATATATATTTTTTTTAATTACAAAGAAATATATTAAGATTCAACAAGTAATGAGAATAATAGGATCTTGCATAAGGTCAGATTAAAGATCGGGCTATCTTTCACAAGTGTAAGAAATTTCGTCTTTTCTCGAGTGGAGCGTAGCGGAACGAGAGGAAAAGACATAGAATTTCTTATACGAGTGAACGATATCCAGATCTTTCATTCTGACCGAATGCAAGTTCCTATTTCTTCTGTAAAACACGGATAGAAATGTCTAGAAGCTTATACCGTCTGAACAACGTTGTCGCCATTTGAGTGTTCCTAACATTATGACGTCAGGTGTTTTATGACGTTTAGTCATGGTTACGATTGTTGTATCACAAAAATCAACACGTCTGGTTGGTCATTTACCGGTGTGAGATGAGGTCGNGTGCATCGATCTCACAGGGGTCATCTCCCACTGTAAACCACCATTTACGGAAGAATATTAAGAACCAGCATTGCTCATCTGGATAGATACTCATAAGTCAAACAATCTACAACAAATGTGGACCCTAATAGATGTCTTGTCCGTCCCTGTATGGCCTCTAAATTGATGTGAAATCTAACTCACCTAATCAGCGAACTGAACCTGCTCACTAGACTGTGAAATTTGGGTCAATGACAAAAGCCATATTGCAGGCCATTATGTACAACCCAAGATCAACCCATATATCAAATCTCATTGACCTACCATTAAAATATAATGATGAACCAGATATTCTCAGTAGATCATAAAATTGAGGTCAGAGGCATAAGTCAAATGGCAGACTGTCACGCACTACCTAAGACCAACCAACATACTAAATATAATTGACCTAATACTTATAATTATTGAGAAATGGACTTCATCAGAGAAATTTAAGATGGCCACTAGATGGTGAAATTGAGGTTAAGGACAATCATATGCCAGACTGACATGTACTACCGAAGACAAACCTACAAACTAAATATAATTGACCTAACACTTATAGTTATTGAGAAATGTACTTAATCAGAGAAACTGAACATGTTCACTGGACTGTGCAATTGAGGTCAAGGTCACATCATTTTATGTTCCTCACGTAGCACTTGATTAGTACTGCTGCTGGACCTAATATGAAGTTCCTACATCAAAGCTTTTCAAAATATCATGATTTTAGTAAAATTTAATGCTGTTGCTGCTGCCCTTGATGTTGCCGTTGACATCATCATACTTTGCACGTCAATGGCTAGCTTTCCGCAACTTTTATCCCATGCAAAGCAAAAATGTTTGTTTTGACCATTTAGGGACCATTTTGCTTAAATGATTTTCCTGGGGACTACATCATCTGGGTGACATTATTTTTTGAAGATTACTCACGTTCTATGAAGATCAAGTTTGATTTGAACTAGAACAGTTGTTTTACATCAGATCTTTGAATAAAATTTCAAGACAGATTTTTAAGTTTTTAACATATTTATTTTGTTACTAGTAAATAAGCAAATGGGATTAGGCACAAGTTTTACCAACTTATGAAGTCTTCAAGACAGACTGACCATTAATGCCTAATCCATGCAAACGCTTACCTTGGTTACAATCAGGTGAGTGAAAAACGATTAAAGACTAAAGTACAGTAGAACTTCGATGGCTCGCACTGCAAAAACTCTAAGGAGGCCTTGAACCCTTTTTGTTGTCCCTTTGTTCAAATTTAAACATAGATCTACCTTGATATCTCAAAAACCCCTTTTGCTCGAACTGTTTTCCAGCCATCCAAGTTAGACTGTAGATATAAAGAAATAAATCCTGATCTTTATCTAGTTTACCTCATCAAACAACTGTGTTCCATCTTTGCCTGCCCCTCTCATTAATTCTTCTATACCTCCAGGGTGGTACTCCATGTATGGAGTTACATTATAAACTTTACCTGAAAAATCAAAGACAGATGAATGTCATGGTAATTACTAGGAGTAGACCAAGACTACCGGTAAACCAATGAGGAGCATCAGTTGGTTATCTCCATGTACCTAGTTAATTATATATGGTCAATGTGGAGATATTTTTTAATTCCAATATCAAAAGAGGCTAATTTTATGCTTATCAAAATTATCTCCACTTTAGCCATATATAACTAACTTGGTACAGGGAGATAACCGATTGATGTTTCCCATTGTGCTGGAGAGCATTGAAAAAACAAAGTTATAAAGGGGCATAACTAATATAAAAATATTTGACAAGGACTTATGTTCAAACTTTCTTGAGCCATCCTTAATCTTGCTAAATATAGCTAATACTATTGTATAAATATTACCCAAATGCAATGAGAAATAAACTTGCTAGGGATGTATGGACAGAACAGAACATAAAACATATCCCCAGACCACATGCCAGCATGGGGATAAAAATGTTTTGATCATCAAAACATCTGCCTTTCAAATTTTTAGATAATTAATACTTTTGGCTGGCTCAGATTTTCTAGAAAATATTTCACAGAAAGATATAGGTTTGAAAGGGTTGTATAGACATGATAAATACTGTATATTAATTCAGAAGTCTAACATAATTTCTAATTCTATATATAATTAGCAGCTTAACTCATTTTCAATCTGGATGTTTAAAGCACATTTATCTTACTTCATATAAAATCAGATTATAGTTAGTGAAGACAACCTTGAACAATAAAGGGCTACGCCGAGCGCAGCATGATACGACCGCAGCATGTCGTCCACTGAAATTTGAATAAGTGTAATTTAAAGTGAGTATGGACATAGGAAAGAGCTTGACACAATAATTAGATGGACGCAATAAGGAGATTGACCAAGTAATTAGCTGGACACAAACTAGGGAAAATAAAAATTAGCCCTTATGACTCCTTATGATTCCTCTTTGACCCTCTATAGCTCAGAAACAGTAAGAGCTACGCCCAATCCATTGACATGATGCTGAAAGCTTATATCAAGAGAAATCAAAAGAAAAAAATCCCATCGAAATGCGNATGTGAATGGAACAGCCTTTGTTTACCTCGCAGGGTGTGATTGGAACAGCCAATATTTACTTCCGGTGTAACGGAAAAATATTTTTGAGAGAAAATTTTAATATCGGGAGCTTTCAGAGGCATATCGGTAGACGTGAGACCGGCTGCTAAAAACCGGTAGCCTCACGGTGAGACCGGGAGGGTTAACAACTCTGGTTACAACAGCGAAACAAAAAGTTACTATGTATCCATTCATAAAAACTGCGCGCCACAGGAAATTTTTATGAATGAACCGAATCGTGAATTTCGAATGTCAGTTTAAGTGCTCTGAGATTAAAAAAGCAAAGTATCTCTTAAAAGATATTAAATAAATACAATAAACACATAAAACGATGTAGTTGATCATGAAATGGACACTGTATCGCCACATGAATGGATTATTTTTTGTGCCTTCGTATGAATAACTGGTAAGCCGTACGCGTTTTTAACGATAGTCTGGATCATTCCGATTCTTTTCATATAGTCTCCTTAATGTAAGAGTCTGGTTGAAACAGACTTTTTTCAAGATGGCTTTTACCCGACAGCTAGAAGGCAGAGAACCTGCCTTAAAAACAAAGTTATAAAGGGGCATAACTAATATAAAAATATTTGACAAGGACTTATGTTCAAACTTTCTTGAGCCATCCTTAATCTTGCTAAATCTAGCTAATACTATTGTATAAATATTACCCAAATGCAATGAGAAATAAACTTGCTAGGACAGAACATAGAACATATCCCCAGACCACATGCCAGCATGGGTATAAAAAGATTTTGATCATCAACACATCTGCCTTTCACATTTTTAGATAATTAAAACTTTTGGATGGCTCAGATTTTCTAGAAAATATTTCACAGAAAGAGGATTGTATAGACATGATAAATACTGTATATTAATTCAGAAGTCTAACATAATTTCTAATTCTATATATAATTAGCAGCTTAACTCATTTTCAATCTGGATGTTTAAAGCACATTTATCTTACTTCATATAAAATCAGATTATAGTTAGTGAAGACAACCTTGAACAAAAACAAGATCAAACATTCATCAGACATGACAAAAATTAACGAAGATAAATTGTCAAGAATTAATAACTTCAACATGATTTTTGATTCATCATTAGATATGCAGCAAGCTTAGATGCCACATTATCCTGCTTTGTAAAACTCCTAAAAAGGACTTTTTGAGATTTAAAAAGTTGCTGTTTGAGTAAATTTGTATAATTTTTGTGCCTGAAGTCAAAGGTCATTTGTAACAGACATATTGGAAGTCCAAGATCCAATGCCAGATATGACACTTCTGCAGCCTCCTTTATAATAGACAAAATATACACAAAAGGTACATATTAAAAATGGTCTCTCTGGAGTACCTTAAGCTACATGATAAACATCTCCAACAAAAAATGTTAAAAACAGCAATACACAGCTTTATTACAAAAAGAAGACTATGTACAACTTCCATTGAATTCAAAGTTGTACAAAAACATAATTCCGATACTTAGAATCCATGTTTCATGCTAAATATTAGGAGTTTTTCTTTGACAAAAGGTACAAACATTTTAAATAAATCTTTTAAAAATTTTCCCTTTAAGTATCCAAATGAAGGTAATCTGTAGGGTATATACAATGTTAACTGCTACATTGAAAATGTCGTCTTAGTCTAGGAATGCAACTTTTTCTACCATGACTGAAAAAAGCCTAAATAGGGGAAGTATATCTATTTGGGGAAACAGCCACATTTATCAGCATTTTATACATTTTGTGAAGGAATAAAGATTAAATAACAAAGCAAATTCTAAAGACTTGAAATATAATCAACTCTATAGGGAGAAATATCATCCTATATTCCTACCAAAAATAGATAGTCTTGAGTAAAATCATAAGATTTAATATTACATTCTGCTATTGTTTTTCTCCAATCTAATTTGAACACAAAGGATTTAACGATTGTTTGAACGATTCTGACATATATTGATGGGGAGAACAATGCCTGCTCACCCAAATCTACTATATCTTGGACAATATTGTATTTTAATAATCACTGAATACAACTCAATTCTGCTTAAACTTAAATCACTGCCAAGACAATTGATTCCGAAACAAGATTTTTTACTTCCCAAGAGATTTTAATTAATCACATGCCTAACTCCAAGTCTGCTGGTGAATTACATATGGGAGTTATACAGGTTTTATTATAAAGATTGATAGTATTGGTAGACTTTCTTCTAAACTTGATTCCCAGAGCTGATGCTTGATCCAACCACATATTATATCTTGACCTGAAATTTGGTCTTTAGTTATTCCAAATTAATGTCAGATTATTAGGTTTTTATACGAGACAATATTAAAGATAAGTGATATCTTTAACAACTGTGAGAAATTCTGTCGTTTTCATAAAAGACAAAGAATTTCTCACACAAGTGGAAGATTATCTGATCTTTAATTTTCATGAATGTAAGAACCTCTCTCTTCCATAAAATACAACGATCAAACCCATAAAAGATAAAACTTGCCATTCCTTGGTGAGCTTTCTACTGTGAAAATCATTCAGGGAGTTTATAATATCAACAACTGTCACTTAAAGCAAATTGTAACGTTTAATTGGATGTTAACCTGTGCAAGACAGCCTATCCCCTGCGAAATGAAGTTCAAGAAGTCATGAACTCTTCATGAACTGTACTTGAACAGCTTGACCTGTTCTTGAACAGTAGTTGAACTGTTCATGAAAAAATCTCACTTGAGTTCATGAACTTCGAGCATAGTTGTACGTCCTCTGGGGCAATAAACTTACTATTCCAATCATACCCAGTCAATAAGTATAAAAATATTTGATTGGGTCCAGATTTTCAATGGAAATATATAAATGGGTATGGTGATCCAATATATTGGGGGCGTTTTGAAAATCTCAGCCGTACGTCTGTACCAAAAGTATAGGGCCAAGTTGTCTTAGGTACTCTAGGATCCTCGTAGTTGATAAATAAACTTGACCTCCATTTACAGATGTAGGTTGTATTTATAGGATACCATGTGACAAAAAGGTGGGGATCGGATTTGCTTGTATTGATTTGTTTGCGAGTAGGATTATTTTGGTTTGCTATTGTCAGATACTGCACAAGAAAACAGAAATATGTACAATGGACATGATGGATGCCAGCAGAAAATGGGTTTGCTTGTTTTCCTTTGTGGATACTATTATGTGCTATGTTCAATAACATGTTAGCACTATGTAGTTTTCCGAAAGCTTAATACATTTCATCTGCCAATCCTCTAAAGGTAAATGAAGCTAGTAAAAGGTAAGACACATAGCTAGATAAATGTAAATAAGGTTTACTGTAGATGTCAAACTCGTAATTCTTGAGTAATTCAAGAACAAAAGCTTTTGAACTGTTCATTACCTCTCATGAATTATTCATGAAATGTTCTTGGACAATAGTTCTTGAACTGTTAAAGAAAA
>MJUU01034953.1:5733-55666 GCA_002080025.1 Modiolus philippinarum
TTTGTTTTGTTTGCTTGTTTGTTTGTTTTTTTGTTAAATGGAGGGAAAATTACATGATCGTATCACAAAATGAAAGTATTAACTATAAACGACTGTCACAGTGACCACATGTTCTTCTTTGTGAAATTATGACAAATAGGCGGGACAACAGTCTACGGACAGGTGTTGATCGGAATTTCTTCATCTGCTTCGCGCGTTGACCTCAGTTCTTGACACTCGTATAATGTGAAAAGATGAAATAATCAATCTGCTTTTTGCTTTTCGATTAAATTATTTATTTTGTAAAACGATCATAGCTAACTTTAAATTATTGATTTTTATTTATGATATTTGAAACAGAAACTGTTTTAAACGTTGAAAATTTTTTCCTATTATTGTGAAGTTTCTAGAAAATTCTTCTGTTATCTCCAAATTTCGATGACATTATTTTGTCATGAAATGTTTATAAATAAAACTTATGACAAAGCTTAAATAGAAGAAATGTTCCATTTAAAATCATGGGTGAAATTCTATTTTTAGTTGTTATATAAAAAATAAATAAATAAATCACATCTAAATATATACGTGTATTTGATATAATGATGATTTAAGTCGTGATTGCTTTTATTGGTCAATATATTTATTTCAGTTATAAACACTACATAGTAACAATTAAAGTATTTGATGACGTATAAATAGTGTATATTGAAATATATGAATATTCATTATATTGATATGTATATATATAAATTCTATCTATCGTATGTTTACTAATGTTTTTCTATAAGTTGACCTATGACGTCAGCAGTCGATATTACTGTGCGCATTGATCCGTATTTACACCTGAAGCAATAGATTATTGCGTTGTAAACATTGTACGACATGGATATG
Organism: Modiolus philippinarum; assembly: GCA_002080025.1. Classification (NCBI taxonomy): domain Eukaryota; kingdom Metazoa; phylum Mollusca; class Bivalvia; order Mytilida; family Modiolidae; genus Modiolus; species Modiolus philippinarum. The sequence continues at coordinate 6,604 of MJUU01034953.1, forward strand.
CAGACGACAGCATGTGAGCGCATTTATCGCGCCGATTTCATTAAAAAGCGAAGAGTTAGAAAGGTAAGCGGTTTACAATAAAATATACAAATATCTATTTTTCTTTAACATATTTTATTCTGACATGACATTTATTTATTTTCAAGATTGATCAACTTGCGGCAATGTTACGCAACGACAAGGAACATAAATTCTACTTTTGAACGTAGAATTTTTTTTTTCTATAGTTGTTTGGAGCTGCTTTTATATGTGATCAAAATAAAATCATGATTGAAATCCGGAAGGTTGACTACCGGGTTGACTACTACCCCTCTCCCCCCTTTTCCCACCCGATGTTCTGCACATTGAGGAGCGTTCAGAACTTCCTTTAAAGTGATTAGAGGTAGTAAGATGTTAAAAGAAAATATTTATTACAAGCATGACATCATTACATATTTTTGTATTTTTTTTTGTATTTATACATTTTTACATTACGCGACGGCTATATTGCGCAAAAAACGGACATATAGCACGCAATTAGCCGTTCCCCTCGATGCCAACCCCTACTTTTGTTTTTATGATGGTCTCTATTTTTTTGAATTTTTTGTTTTCTTTTTTTTTTTGAGGGGATGGGGGTATTTAAAGTTAGTGTGCAGCTTAGCAACTATCTTTGTGACAAAATTGAAAACATCTCATTTACATACTTTTGTTGTTTTAATACCATTTATGTATACTAGTGTCGGCTGCTGATTTCTAACCGCGAAATCGTATGCGAGCGTACTTTTTCTCCATCGGTAAATTGAGCCCTGATACCGGATATAATATAAGGTGGTTACTCTCACTTATACAATGGCAGTAAGACTGATTTATAAAATTATATTATTTTTTTTGCAGGGCAAAGTTGAATATTTGGTGAAATGGAAAGGGTATCAATCGAGGTATGTGTATCACTTTGTATAAGGAAGTGAAAGATACGCGTATATATTACGTAGTTCACACGTCTGATATATCAATTTTGTATGAATGATATATCAATATTAAATATACATGTTCACAACTGAAATAAAATAGTTTGTAATTTACATCGCAACATTCTTTATCAGAAAATTGGGAACGTACGCTGTTTTCTTTAGAAAATTGAAAACATATACGACGCATACAAGCTTGTGATGACTATAGCTGACCCCTCCCCCTAAATTAAAGGGGGATATATCGAGATCTAGCTTCTTGTACCAGTGTTGTCCTTTGCAAGGTCCTTCTTGTATATCGAGTCATTATATAATATAAAGTTCATGGTTAAAGCGATCCTAAATGACATATCTCTATGAACATGCGATTATACCAGGACCTAACATACCTGTGAAGTAAGAATCATTGGCTTTATTTAAAATTTAATTCTTGTTAAACTATTTCAAAGAACTCGAGTTCCGCGTGTAGCTAGGTTTACAAATATACATCCGCTTATTATTCTATGAATATCGTACATGCAGCGATAGTAGGAAGTCTGAAAGATAGATGATTTTCTCGTAATCAGAGTGTATCTTCGAATACCGTTTTTGGCCACGCAAAAAATGGTCAGATTTCGTAAAACATATTAAGTGTTTTCAATCGATGAGTTCCGGTTAAATGAAAACCTACATGAGTACCTGTCGTACCTAATACATATGCTACTTTATATCCTGTAAAGTAAGTGAGAACCGAACCGTCAATCAAAAGAACGAACAATCCATGGACAATGGCAAGATCAGACACACTAAGAAACAAGGACACCACTTGAGTACGGGACGAAAAAGAAAAATGAAGACAAACATACAGATGAACAACACGGACCCAATAAAAAACCATGGGTGAGATCAGGTGTACCGGTAGAGTAAGCATCTCCTGCTGCTTATAAGACACGTAAAATTGGTCTTAAAATATTTCGATTATATCTAAATTTATGACATCAAATTTATAGAAACTAATAATAAACAATGAAAGGATATGGAGTAAATGTATATTAGACTAAGTCTCTACAAATACATGGTAGAACCAACCAACGGAACATCTAACAAACAAAACATATCATAGGCGATAGGGGTCGTCTTGAACTTGCTATGAGGTATTAGCAAAGCTGAAAGCTTAATGCTGACTTCAAAGCCATTTGTTTTACAAGGTTATAAATGTCAAACTCAAAAAGATACCCATACATATCAAAATTAAATAGTATTTAGGAAATGCATTGCGGGAAACCTAATTTCCCCCATGTCTCGCCCAAGGAAAGACGCAAAATAAAATGCATTAAAGCATACGAAACTTTTGGTTTACCGATACAATTCTATTTTTATATTAAAAGTTCCCTGATGGAGGATAATCACCATAAAAATGAACAAATGCGTGAACTCGACAGGAATGCGGTCTGGTACCAGTTTTCCTTCCATATTCGATTTGCTCCTCTGATAGGAGCTCAACGTAACCCTTGGCTAGCGAAGATGTTATCCCTCCTGTTTATGGGGATTTAACCCCCTACCCCCTTTGAGTCCAGACTACACCCACAATCTGAGATGAAGTCCACAGTCCATTTTTTATTTTTTGAATTTTTTTGAAATTTGAAATACAAGTCCAAATTACTATGACTTTTGAGCCCGTGGAGTCTATGGACGCGAGCGGTCAAGTCCAAAGTACGCCAAAATAAGGCCAAAGTCCCGAGTCCAAAAAGGGGAGTTATACCCTAGTTTAGGTCATAAGACACAAAAGAGCTCCTATCTCGAAAGTACCGTATAACATAATCCATTATAACATACAACTCCAAAATATACCATGATCACAAGAACTCCACCGGGTTAACATCTCTTGCTACGCATTCATTATTCGTCATGTGAGAAATATAATATAAAAAATAGGTTCTATCCAGGAACATGTTTAGTCAGATAAGCATATAAGGCAAAGGATAAACCTCAAATCTTAAACAGGGGTACGAAACTCCAGTCAAAATTTAAAACGTTCACAAACAGGGACTAATCTAAATGGATAGGATGACTTCTACTTCGCATAGAAGTCCCACGTATATAGCATTTCTTGATATCTGATATTCATTCGTAGCAACACTTGGTAGAAGTATACAGTATGCTGTTCCGTCACTAACGTACTACTTTCTGATCCGAAGACTGGTTTGACTCGTAGTTGTGTAAATAAATAAGAAAACAGTAGTATTTGACTGACGCAGTAATTTAAACAAGCGTTCAATACATATTATATGATGGTGAATTCGTAATTATATTTCATTTTGTTGATAAAACCATAGTGATAAAGGATGTGTAATTCGTTGATTATGGACCTAATTATGTCCTGAATCTGAGTTACGGACATGGGAACAGAAAGATTTTGGCGTTGTCAAAATAAATATTATATTGATATGTGATAATTGTGTATTTGCACCGTATCAACCAATTGTTTATATTGATTCTTCCAATTTAATGAATTTGATATCGATATGTATTTGGATCATAGTTACAGAAAAACAACAATATGTCAATTGATTTTAAATGTGATTTGTTTCCTCCTTTGTATTCTTAATGAAAGCAAAATGTTTTTTAAGTTAAAATGAAAGCAGTATGTTTGTAGGTAAAATATAAAGTCACGACACCAAGTCTTTATAACAGAAACAGTAGAAGAGATAACTTTCATATCGAGACTTAAAACTTGCCAAGTTTTCTTACAATCAACTTTATGACTGCCATGTGATCGTTTATATGTTGTATCGTCTTTTGGTCCATCATTCAGCAAATTCTGTTCAAACCGTTGCTAGGGGCCGTCATGAACTTACTTTGAAGTAGGCCGGAGGGCTCATGGTGACTTCAAGATGAAGAATAACAATGAAAGCGTTGTTCCATTTACTTTTCTCATGTGCATTTACTCCATATCCCTTTATTTGTTCATTAAAAATAATTCATGCTGAATTGGAATCGACTTTACATGACAACATACATCCCTCGCGATTACACTCCAACTTAAAGAGCCGGAACACTATTCAGTACAAAAAACATATATACCTGAAGGTAGATCGACTCTTATATACGGCGCATTCGATTGGCGCATATTAACTTAAACGAGTCGGATACGGAATTGACTTTATTTTCAAGCCAGAATATTACTTTATTGGCCTTTTTCATTGTGACGTCATAATATTGTCTGTTTCGTAAACTATATAAAATATCTATCTTAATCAAACATTGACATATAGATTTTTCCAGCGTAATAAATAGCTGACGTGCATACCTCTGAAACATCAAAACATTTTATTTTATTATAGGTTGAGACCTACAAAATATATTAAAATAAAAAAATCGTCTGATATTTTTATTAGGCTCGAACTACCTTAACCTTTAGTTAAGAAAATTGCTTCCTTGAATTATTTTATAAAAACTCTTAAGAATTTCGTTACATATATATATTACTTTTAATATCACACCGGAAAAATAATTTCAGTATCAATTGTATCTAATAAAAAAATATATTTGGAACATTTCCCAGTCACAACCCATCCATGAATGTATAATTCCAGTGCTAAACAAAGGATTGACATTCTTAAGCTGTTTTTCTTACCGCATATTTTTAGCAAATATTTAAAAACTTTTGAATTAAAAATTATGACGGTAACTTTGTGACCACAAATATCAACCAACGTTCTATGCATATTTCAAATAACTCTTGTTCTATTTCATGACCATATAATTTAGTAATTGCATCAGATGATGTAATAAAAAAAAAGGGGTATAAGAGACAATCTTTACTGCATTGGATAAGCAACAAGGCTTTTTGCAAATTCAGTTAATGCCAAAGAAATAAGTTAAAACACACACAAAATTAAAAGAACACCTGCAGGAAGTTTTAGGAATATCGCTTAATAAATACTAATTGCCAGATATCTTTGAACGATATGTATATATATTGTATTATTCTTTCTTTTAATCCTGTTATTTTTCTTTCAGAGACAGTACATGGGAACCAGAGAAAAATATTTTAGACTGGTCACTGATACTGGATTACAACCAACGGTAAGTAGAATGGCCTTGGACATATTGTATCATCCATCGACCTTTTATTGACGCGTTTACTTAATACTATAATTTTATTGGATTTGTCTGTTATGTAGTACGTAAATAAATCGATCATTCGTCAATGCCAAGGTTACAGATTTGTAACCATGAATTTACCAGTTTGTCAACTAACTTCTTTGGATATTGGTCACTCCTTTCTTATTCTCCTCTGGCTAAACAATATGTACATAGTAGCAAACGTTCAATAACTATTATTTCTTGAACATTACAAATCTGGTAAAAGTTTGATGTTATATAACTACAGGTTATAATTTGATTTCCATTTATTTTAAAATGTTTTTTTTTTTTACATTTTTTGTTAATGTCGCTTACTTCTAAATCCAAAATGCTTTGAAAAAATGCTTTGAAAGTGTGTTTTTCTTGAAATAAAAATGAAAATTTTCCAGAATTAACAGAACACGTTTTATATGTTTCACTATACTGACATATATAGTCATCTGATGTATTATGGGTGGTAAAACATGGACGCAATTTATTCTCATGGTTTTTAAAACGGTAGAAATGCGTTGGGGAAAACACGAAATATACAGAAAACACGAGAAAACAGAACGCCAAAGAGACTTGAAATCAACAAAACAAAATATAAAAAAGGAAACAACTCACAATCAATTATTTCTCACAAACACTAAATAATATTAGGTACTAATACCATTAGGGTTTTCTTTCTCAATCTGTAAATATTTTTTTTTGAAATTGTCCGGAAGATTTCAAAATTATTCTGGCTTTTCAGTGTTACGATTTTGCTGAAGTCTTCAGATCTAAATTCATAGATTTTAAAGTTATGTGACAATAAGAACTGTAAAAATCCAAAGTTGCAGTTGGAAATTATTTGCGCGATAAGATCGCTTGAATGGATTGTGACTTTCAAAGTCACTGATTTTCTCATGCCTTTTTCAATATCCGAAGGTTTTCAACTGCAAGACCTATATCTAATCGGCGGTTCAAACGGCGAGTACTAATCCCGTTGTCAAAAACAAATTGTTTTGCAGTATTCGCTAGACCAAATCGGAGATCTTGGTACTGCTTTGGCCTCTGGTTTTGATCCTTATTAAGTCTCCCAAACGAAGTTTGTGGAGACTTATTGTTTTTGCTCAATTTTTCTTATTCTTCCGCCCTAAAATTTTTGTCCGCCAGATATCTTGGAGACAAATCACCGGAACTTAATGAAACTTCACTTAATGGTAGAGACTCATGAGAAAATGTGCCATCTGGTGTCGGAATTTCCAAAATGGCACCCGTTGCCATGGAAACGGAAAAAAGGCGGGAAAATTCAAAGTGCTCAGAATTGGATGAAATTTTACAGGAAGGTTGCCTAACATCTGTAGAATTGATTTCTGGTCTCAAAGACTTCAAAATGGCAGCCGTTGCCATGGAAACAGGAAAAACGCGGGAAAAATCAAAGTGCTCAGAATTGGATGAAATTTTACAGGAAGGATGCCTGACATGCATAGAAATGCTTTTTGGTCTGAACATTATCAAATTGGGAACAGTTGCTATGGAAACGGGAAGTTCGTTTGGGAGACTTTTGTGTTAGCTCTGCAAACACAGTCATCACTTGTTGCTTTTATGTTTGTGCTCTAGATCTCTTGCCTTTATATGTAAAGGAATCCAAAGAGACATTTTGAAGACCAGATATACAAAATTAAAAAAAAATATATGTAGAAAAATAGGATAGCACGAATAATCTGACAGACTCAAAAGCTTTTGCACGAAGAGGATACTGTAAAATTCTGGACTTTAGATATTGTAAATAAATTTAAAATGTTCAGTTTTGGGCCAGTGCCTAATTACTGGACCATTGATCTGATGATGATTCGGGGACTAACACTCTTTCAGCAAAATTAGGCCAGTACTAATTACTGAACCATTGATCTGATGGTGATTTGGGACTAACACTCTTTCAGCCAGATTTAGGCCAGTACTTAATTACTGGACCAGTGATCTGGTGATGATTCGGGGACTAACAATTCTTCAGTAGAGGCATCGACTCAGTTGTACCCAGCGAAATTGCAGTAAATTATGAATAATTGTTTTTGTCCACACAACCTCCTGATCTAAATTTTTTTTATCTTATTAAGGAAGTACATTTTGAAAATGGTAATGTATACATTTAATAAAATGACATTGAAAGAATTGAAACTTCCGGGATTTTACTTCCCTTTTCCTTGTTTAGTTTCGTTTTTTTTGTGATACAGGTCTGATTGGTTGACCTAAAATTTGCCACATTGAAGACTTCACTTTACTTCAACATTTGTTTCATTGTGTTTATGACAAATAACAAGGGGAAACAGAAAAAAGCCCTAAGTAAAGATAGCTACAATTCAAACATTACGAGCTTAATTTATAAGAATGTCAAAGAACAACCAAGTAAGCATCGCACCAAATAAAAGTGCAGCACCTGCACGAGGAATCCGTCCTGTTAACCTGTTATCTTCGATAACGAAGTCATGCTTCGCTATATATTTGTGTAAGAGTTATTCTTTTCGACATATTTATACCAGTAACAAGAGGGCTATTGCCATTTTTACACGACCATAAATAATTATACCTGTTGTCTCTTTGCAGAGTCCTCCTAAAATTAGATTTATATATCATAATTACATGTTTGTACCGTTCAGACTGTCTTGACTTTCTTATCTTGGCATTTACAAATACGTATTTGATTCACATTTGACTTAATTGCCCAAAATGACATCTTAAAAACTAAGAAGTACCCCCTCATCTGTCCTTGGCTGATTTTGGCTTTTTAGTTATTTGTTCTTTATCAGTTTTTTAACATCTTTGAGTTGATGGTCTTCCAAATGTTTAGAATGTATCTGCACTGAAGAAACATAAATTGCCGAAATGGCCATATGCAGAAACTAAATTTACAGTTACTCCTGTATATTTTTCTTGAACAGAGCACGGCTTCACATGATATTGAAGCCTTCTTATTCTAATTCGTTGTTGAACTGTCCTTGTCCTTTACCATATCGTAATTTGTATTTCATATCAGAGCAACTTTGGTGCCTTTCGTTGGACTGTGTTCTTGCCGTTATTATTCAAATAACAGCACACGTTTATCATGCTCACTCAAGAGGATAGAATGTACGTTTTACTGGTTAATGTAGCACTGAATCGCTGCCTAAATGTATGGTTTACTGTAGATTGATCTTTCATACATTTTATTCGATAATACAAACTTTTTTTTTACAGGAAAGACAGACGAAAACTTGGAAAGCGGAGAAAAAGTGAGGTAAGGTTTTGGAAGATGATTGCGCGATCTCATGATTGCCTCCTTATATATATAGTTGTCAAATGTTAAATGTCTTTTTAAATGTCCCCGGGGTATTAACCAACCCAGTAGCCTGTACTCCGGTGCTTGGCCGAAAACCGGTTTTATTTTGAAAAGTTTTAAAATATTTAAAACTAATGAGCATCTCCCTCTTGCATAACTCTGTCTTTAGCAGATTTTTGCTTTATATAAAAACTTCGATCTTACTGATAAATTATTTTGTAACAGCTTTTACACAAATTTCGGATAACTGATTTCCAATGTTTTGATTTTGTGTGCACTGAAGAGACCTAAGATGTCGAAATAGCCATATTCACTATATGCAGAAACTGAATTCACAACAGATTTAAATTTTTTGATTGTGAAATATATATTTGGTTTCACAGTGTTTTGTAAATGTGTGCATTGTTAAAATTGAAACCATATGCTTCGTTGGATTTGGCCATTTAACGCCACGTGTATCACGCATGTCGTTAAAAGGCTAATATTATGTTCTTACTTCATGCATTTTTGTCTTTATTACAGGTGGAGAACTTCAAACCAAGTGGATCACCCCTGTATCCACCGTTTTCGGATGACAAAAATAATAATCGAATGAAATCCACCTCTCAACAAAAGCGTCATTTTTTGTTTGACAAAAGTAATGGTAACAGAAAATATGATGAAGACGACGATATAAAGACAGATGTTCATCTGAGTAACTCTGCTGTGAATGATAACAATTCACGGTTGATTGAACATGATTCAGACAAAGTTGACAATGACCCGGAATACAAATTTTTCAATCACTTAAATTTAAGAAAAAACAACACATGTGATAGAGAAGAAATAAACTCAGATAGTTTTTCAGATACAAGTTCGAAACAAGAAAATACGTGTTGTGATTGGTTATTGGACACACGTGCAATTCACAAAGCTGAAAATACAGACAATCTGAGTATTGACACAGATATAGAGTTCGGAAAAACAACATCCCACAAAGACGTCGACAGTGATCAGTCAACAGTGGAATTTGTAGAAAGTGATTTTGAAATGGATGTTGTTGACGAAGACTTTTTCGGCAATGAATCTTACAACAAAAACGATTTCCCAAATGTTGTGGCTACTGCAGTCACGTGCAATAGTGTCACAGTGACGTTTTTTGAAAGTCCAACAAAGTATGGATTTTTTGAGAATGGCGAATGAAAAATGATAATCGTAAAAGGTTTAATTCTAGGTTGATCATGAGAATAACTTTGAAGTACTGCTTTCAGAGCAAGGCTATTATATACAGTTGTTAATCAGGAAATGTCATGCAGGGGATCAAAATAAAGATAAATGTTACTTGATCTTACAAGATCCTGTTTTTGTTATTTTTAAAGGTTTAATTTGACAATAAATATTTTATGTAGTATAAAGTACTATATATAAATATACAAACATTTAGTTTTCAGGATACAACACTTCCATTATGTGACCAGGAAAAAATAATAAGTGTTTTAAGCGTATAATTGAACATGACCCCATTGGGGATAGGTTTGAGCAGCAATATTTGATATACCGAATTCATAAAAAAAAATATGCATACCCTTTCAGAGAAATATAGCCCTCCGTAGCTCACAAGTAGACACCCATCCACTGACATTACTTTAAATGAGTTCCAGGGTTTATTTTGTCAATTCTATAACATATGCTTCATAAGTAGCAGAGTAACCTCCAAAACAGGAAATTCGTAAGCGCTGAAAAATGACATTTTGTGGTCTTCTCTTGCTGTTTTTGTGTATGCTTTCTTTCCTATTGAAACTTTACAAGCATAAAAATTTTTTTTTAACGTAATCAAGTCTGACCCTAAGAATGGTAGTGCAGTTATTGAATACTGTCGCAATGAATATATCTGTTCAAACGAAACTTACTGTTTATTGTACAATCGTTATGTTCTATTTTCAACTTCATCTAATCAAATGAATCACGTCCAGACAAAAACGATTTCTTACTGAAAAAATATCGCCTGACATTCCATGACTAACAAAATCAGTCTTTTACTGATCATTATAGATATTGACTCAGAAGGTGAAGTCATATATTTAAAGACAAATATCAATTAACGCATACACAGTAATAGTATCTCATCATATCTACGTCGATATAGAAAATATGTTCTTTGCTTTCGCTTTTAATTTATCTATGGACGACGATCAGCAGTTTTGTAATGAAAATTAAATGCAGATTTTCTGACATTTACTAGCCAGTGTTCAAATGAAAAGAGATATTTCTTATAACGATTACAAAGGAAAAAATCGAGAAAAAAACTCCTTGTATAATATGTAGATCGTAATTATTTGGTCTTTATTGTCGACCAATGCGTGTATCAAAAAGTTCAAAATAACGGACAAAGTAAAACAATGAAAAATTAATACACAGACGAAAATGGACAAGAAATGAAAGAAAGTGCCATGCCCCGAAAAAGGTATTTGTGCCTGTAAAACACATGTTTTTTTATTCACACGGACAGACAAATGGGCGAACAGACGGACAAGGGTAAAACACAATTGGGTTATGCAACAACACAATTAGAAGGATGTAACTATTTAGGAATGTAAAATTAACGATAGGAAAATTGTACTACTCGGCGTTGTCAAAATTCTAGTGTAAGCGGTCCATCGAGAAACAGATCTGAATATTACGCCGACCTTTTAGCCTTTGTAGTGTCTTTAATTAGGGTATCTTCGATAGAGAGAAAATTGATCTATATAGGGAAAAGCGAAATAAAAGAGCTTTTTAGCAATGCGGTTTTCCTCCTATCTTTTAGAATATTTTGTATAATTCAGCTTCATAAGAATATAAAACAGATCGACAAGAAAGCGCAGTTGGTACCCAGTGGAATATCAACCCATCAAACGTGTCGAGTGAAAAAGCCAGGATGTTTATTATATTTGTTGTTAGAATCGGTATAGTCCAGAGGTGCAGTCCTTGACAAAGTAAGATTTTTCATTTCTTAGCATGGGATATCTACTAAAAATCGTTTGATAAGTAGATGTAAATTAAATTTGGCGAAAAACTGCCATTGACGAATGGTAATGAATGGGGAGCAGAAGTACACGGAGTCAGGAATTCAAAAGTTTTGATGATGTGGTAGATGTATATTAATGATGAATCTTTCAGATTTTGAAGACTCAATTAAGTTTTAAAGAATTGACATCTGATTGATGCTCTTTACAATATTTTTTGGAGTCCCTCTATAACAGTAGTTAGAATATCTGTAAATCATTTTATTTGATATCTTCCAGCTGTCTAACACAATATTTTAAGAAAACAATAATCAAATTACTGAATCACTTCTAATTGGCAAACTATATGTAAATCTAGCAGATAGAAATGTCTTCTAAACAATGATTTGATGGTGCCATGAATGAAAATATTTGCATCTTTGAAGCGACAAATCATACCAAAAGAGGGTAATAACAAAATTACCGAACAGAAATTTCGAAGTGCAAGAGGCAAAATGACCAAACAAAAGAAAAAACATCGAAAAATTAGTCGACCGCAGTGGTCCTGATTTGGTACAGGCTTTTCAAAAGAATGGTGGGTCAAACTGGTTTTATGGCGCGCCAAACCTCACCTTTCATTGTGGTTGTGTCCGACAGCAACTCAAGAGCAATTGCAATCGAAAGGTCGTGGACAGTAAAAAGAAATGATCATCAAAGTGTTAAGTAAAAAATATGAACCTTGAAACACAGTATCGAAATGCGCATATGCAGAAACAAAATTCACAGTAACTTCGGTATTTAGTTATTCGGGCCGAAACTTCAAAATTTAATATAAGGGTTGGTATTTATTAAATGGGGAATGAAAGGATAAGGATTAAATGCACATGGGACAACTTCTCCACAGATACATGGAAAAAAGCAAAGGAACAACGCTTTGATTGTTGTTCTTCATCTTGAAGTCACCATGATGCCTTCAACAATGAGCATTGTACCTCATGGTAAGTTCAAGAAATGTTTTAATGATTGTATGAGACGGAATATTTTAAAGCCTTGATTAATAAGGTGCCCACGAAGAAAACTATGTCTAATGAGTTAGTCTGTATAATTTGTGCTAGCTCTCGTATAATAAACAACTCTGAAACATACACTCCGTAGAGCAGGAAAAATTGGAATTATGCTGTCAATGTTGGGGAAATCGATAATTTTAAACTTAAAATCGTCCGTTTTGTTGTAAATGTTAGTACTGAGATGACCAGTTTCGTCAAATGCGAGAATTAAGTCCAAAAAGATGTAGATCTAATTGTTTCTGTTGTGTCTTTTATCTGTAATTCTGATAAATTGATGGAGTCCAGTTTGCAAAAGATGCGTTATTAACGGAAAGAAAGTCATCGATGTATCTATAAGTGAGACTAAAGAATCTAGCATCGTTTATTCTCATCTTATAGGGATCTCTGAAGAAATTTAGTCTCGTATCAATATAAAAACAAATCTGCCAGCAGAGGAGCATAATCCGTGCCCATTGGTATACCAACTTTCTGTTGATAAATAGCACTTACAATTTGTCATATTTTATCAATACGAAAATAAGGCATAATCCAGTCCTGTTTTTCATCGTTTGAAATTGTTTTTTTTAATGAGGAAATCACGGAGACACGACAAGGATATTTCTTAACACAAACATCACCGATGAAGACAAAATAGAAATATACCAAGGTGATTTACAAGGTAACACAGAAAACAAAATCCTAACAGTGTGGACTCCTACTACAATCCGGGAGTATCACCATTGTTACGGAAAAAAACATGCATGGTCTGATCTTGAAATGGCGGGATATCCCTTTTTTTAAAACAAGTCATTTCAGTGAAAGGACTCAAGAGAAACATCAATGGTGTTAGCGTATAGATAAGGATAATATAAATTTAGATACCATTGACCATAATGACATTGAGGGAGTTAAGAAATTATGCATATATAGCAAAGTTAAAAATATTTGAAGTGTAATCGCAAAAGGAATTGTATTTGTTTTTAAGGTCAAAATAATTTATCGAGTCAAATATCAGAAGACCGTGTTGATGTATAAAGTAGTGAGTGGTCAAATTCCTGATTACTTATTCTGACAATTATTTAATGCAGTTCACAGTTATTATTATACCCCTGCTTGAAAAGTGGGGGTGGGGGGTATATAGTGATGGGGTTGTCCGTCCGTTACACCTAAGGGTACCCATCTCTTAGCCGCTACTCCTCCTGAACCACTGAATAGATTTTCATTAAACTTTAACACAGTCGTTATTACATAATGTAGATGTGCACCTTCTATTTCAGAATTTGATTAAATTGATTTTTGGGGTTTCATATAGCAAAACATGGACTTAGCCATTACATAACAAGGGGGTACCCATCGCTTATCTGCTACTCCTCCTGAACAAATGAATAGATTTTTATGAAACTTTAACCCAGTCTTTGTTACATTATGTAGATGCGCACCTCCTATTTCAGAATTTGATTTAATTGATTTTTTGGGTTTCCCATAGCAAAAAAAGGAATTAGCTATTACATTACAAGGGAATACTCTTATACGCTACTCCTCCTGAACCACTGAATAGATTTTCATAAAACTTTAACACGGTCTTTGTTACATAATGTAGATGTGCACCTCCTATTTCAGAATTTGATTGAATTGATTTTTGGGGTTTCACATAGCAAAACAAGGACTTAGCTATTACATAACAAGGTGGTACCCATCTCTTATCCGCTACTCCTTCTGAAACACTGAATAGATTTCCATGAAATATTAACACAGTCTTTGTTACATAATTTAGATGTGCACCTCCTACTTCATATTTTTATTTGATTGATTTTTGGGGTTTCCCGTAGCAAAACATGAACTCTGCAATACATTACAAGGGGATACCCATCTCTTATCCGTTACTCCTCCTGAACCACTGAATAGATTTTCATGAAACTTTAACACAGTCTTTGTAACAGAATATAGATGTGCACCTCCTATTTCAGAATTTGAGTCAATTGATTTTTGGGGTTTTTCATAGCAAAACATGGACTTTGACAGTACATTACATGACACGGTCTTTCTGACATAATGTAGATTTGCATCTTTTAATTTAGAATTTGATTTGATTGATTATCAAATGGGGGAGCGGGGGTATATATCAGTGAGCTTTGCTCACAGCTTTTCTAGTTTATGATCTGCAGTAAATTAAAGATTTTTCATGAAAAATCTTTTCAATCTGCAGTTAAAATATGGAATGACTTGCCATACAACATGAAAAATTTCATAATTTAGCTTTATTTAAGGAGCCTTGTTTCCATCATTTCTTGAAATGAATTACTTAAAATATTGATATATGTGTTGTATACATGCCAGTATATTCATTATGCTTTTTGATTGTGTTTAAATGAATATGAAATTTTACTGATGAATGATTGGAGAGCCTAAATGAAAATTAGATTAAGTCATTTACTTACTTACTTATGGTATCTTCTGAAATTCGCTTTATCAAAATCTGATAGATTGTATGCATTTCCCACCCCTAAAACTGTCATTTGCCGAATAACGGAATAACGAGATACTTTGAGGCTTAACTTCAATACAATAAACAAAATGTAAACTACACTTGCACATGTAATATACGAAACTGAGTGGGACCGAACTGTCAGTCTTAAACGAATAAGCCAAGGACAATAGCAACATTGGAAACAAATAATCAAAGACATAACATGAATGCGGCACAGATAAGATAAATGAAGACACACACACACCCACCCACCACACACACGCACACACACACACACACACACAAGGACCCAATAAAATACAAGGGTGAGATCAGATTCAACGGTAGAGTAAGCATCTCTAGCTTCTTACACCCTACGTTTTCAACGATCAAACAGTCAAATTCAATAGAGGAAACAACAATTCAGCTTTTAACAGGATAGATCTGTTGTCAGCTTGAAAATAAATATCTCATAGCGGTCCACCAGATCGTGATGTTGACCGTAAAACTTCTGGAGTGATGACTCCAAGCTATGGGTAACATACCCTTGTTTGAATAGCCTTTTTGTAAGCAACCGAGCTATATCAAGGTAGTCACTTTGTCGACCACATGCCCTTGAGTAGAGAATGAGCTGGAAGATGTAAACTCTATATACATCGTCGTTGTTTAATTCCTAGTCCCCAATAATAGTGGATGGATAGTTCCAAATAATTAAAATGGGACATATTGTTGGAATGTATATCACATATCTAATTTTCTTTCAATTTTCATTAAATGGTAAAAAAAAACAAAATGCATTTCAAATGTTTAATATATTCATGCTGATGTGAACAAATTATGTTCAAATGCACACATTATTTGATGAATTATAGATTGAAAACATTTTTATGTTGTGTTATGAGTTGTAACGACAAAGGTTAGAAATTCAATCTACTGGATTAATTCAGTCGGAAACAATTATAGTCCCGTCTCAATTTACTTATGGAAAAAAAATAATCCATTTGTCACTTTTTAAAGAAATATAGGGTTTTAACTTTGTCTTGATTATATTTATCAAAATGTACATGTTTGTTAGTTTGCTATACATATATAGTATGTTATCAAAATAGTTTGGTTTTACAGATTGCCTTGCATGCAAACATATTTACCAAAATGAACTGCCTTGCAGGTATACATGTTTATAAAAATTTATTGGTTTGTTGGTTTGAACTGTATGGAACCAAATTTACCAAAATCTATTAATTCTCAGTTTGTACCAAAATCTATTGGAATCCCAATCTTACCTCTAAAAATACCGAGGCGTCATTCTGTGCATGATACTCTGCGGACGTCCTTGCATTGGGACTGGAATTGGCCTCCTATTTCGATATACTTCTTTTTTATTACGACTTTCGATATTATATGATGATTATTCTGCTGATGAGAGCTGACACGTGTACAACATAAAGAAATTTACTGTTCATTATGCAATTTGGGCATTTTTGTATTTTGAATGCCACTTGTTGTGGACTAGTGGTCCCCTAGGATTCTCTTATCAAGTGTGGCATCAAAGTGCTGGATTGACCAATCAGATCAGTCGATTTTAATCTCAACCCTACCCCCAATATAGGCGGTGACGCTGTCGATGTTTGCCTATATAATGTTTTATCAATATTTTGAATTTGGATATGATGTTAATATTGATTTTCCAAATGTATATTTCGAGTTTCGTTCAAATATCTTGAAAAATGAATGTATAAATCAAAGTTGAAGTTACATAGATATATAGTAAAATATGGACTGTTTCACCGCCTCCACATGTTAAGTGTCCGAATGTCCGGAAAAGAGAATATTCACCAGCCCAATAGCCTTACTTGTCTGACATAAAAACTTTACCTTGCGTTTTATAGAAAGTTACTGTTTTTATTTAAATTTTAACCTCTTGAAAATACCGAGGCTTCACTCCATGTATGGATGTCCTTGGTACTGGATTTGGCCTCATATTTCGATATTTTGGTAGTGAGTTCTTTTATAATTCGTTTTTTATTATATTAGATGATTCTAATGCTGCTGATGAGAGGTTACTCCTTGAAACACGTGTACAGCATAACGAAATTTACTGGTTATTATACAACTTTGGGTATTTTGGTAAATCCAATCCAGGTATGATTGTTTACCAAAAAATCTGTTGGATTTCTCAGTTAACACTGCAGAGAAACGCGTTTTCCAAATTCTATTTATTTCCCAGTTTTCGATTCAACTAAAAAATCTTGACTTCTCGGGTGACCTTGCGGGGTATCGTATTGGTTTATCTTTAAAGTTTATCGTATGTATAGGCCTGTATGTTTACAAATCAATAAACCGAGATATATGTAAAGGCTGAAAGAGAACCAATTACGAATAAAATCTGTATAGAAAGGCCAAACCAGCTTAGGAAAGAGCTGTACAAAAAGGATATATTCCTTAGTTTTATACAAAATGTATTTGAATTTAAATATTGCAATCAGCTTTTGGCCAGCACCTAAGTATTGGCTACTGAATACCCACTGGACTTACAGTGCACCAGCATAGGCAGCGGCTAATTGGTAGTAAATAACAAAGTAGGTTGGTTCCCGCCGCAATATTCAGTATACAAATATATATTTCCATTTGCAGCTTTTTTGCTTTCTTTTTTTATGTTGACAGCAGATTTAGCACATCTTTGTGACTCAATGCATTTTGACTAAATATTATTTGTATGTGCAGACCTCTACTTGATAACCATGTAGCCCTATAGTCTCATCCAAATCTCTCTGTAAAATGCATCGTAGGAGTCCTTGTTTATGGATTTTTTTTAATTTCAATATCATTGTGTCATCTTCATCACCTCCAAAGTCCGACTAGTTCCCCAAGTACACATTCCCAACGAGCTTTATTATAGTCTTAGAAGAGACACTGTCATATTACATAACGTGGCAGCGAGTAAATCAGATTTGAAATTGGCAGGTGAGGCATAATTTCTCTTTTGGTTATACATTTGACATGTTTTTGCATTTGTTTGCTTTGTATTGTGTACTTCTCAGTGAATGCATACATGAATACTTTTGTTCATATTCTGATGCTGATCAAACAATTGAAAATAGAAATGGAGATAGTCTACAGTTTTTGATATAGGTTCTCTATTGACAAAATGATAAAAAATAAGTTAACCAACGTCTTTTGAGGGAATTTTAGAAATCTTTTGAACATTTTAAAAAAAATACATGTTGGATTTGCTCTGTCACTAACATGCATTTGAACTGTCCAACATCTGAAAATAAGAGGACTTCTATTAAGTATACGAACAATTTTAAATGTAAATATATTAGGCCACAATAAAAAGTAGCAATACAGTAAGTGAGAACCGAACCGTCAGTCCAAAACGAACAATCCAAGGACAATGGTAACGTCGGAAAAACAAAGAAACAAAGACACAACATGAGCACGGCACAGAAAAGAAAATGAAGACACACATATATACAAAAATGAACAACACGTGCCCAATTAAAAAATCATGAGTGAGATCAGGTGCACCGGTAAAGTAAGCATCTTCTGCTTCTTATAAGACACCCGCCGTGTTGAACATGTCAACTCCGGTATTAAAGTCAAATCCAGTAGAGGAAAAGCAAACTTTAGTGGCAAAGAGAAAGATCTGTTGTCATTTGGGAAACAGATATCCCAAAATGTTGCTACAAAGAAAAGGGAAGTTGACTATTGGAAAGTGAATTCATCGCGTTTGTCAAATAGTTAGTAGTGTACCTCTGTTGTCAATTTAAAGATGGAGGTCAAGGAACGAGGCTGATGTTGAATTATCTGTAGTATCCTTAATTTCGAGCTCTTTTGAATAGATAAGACGAAGAAAATCACCAAAGTGAGGGTTGTTTAGTGATTAAATATCATCTATATAATGGAAGCTGAAATTAAAGGACTGGGCCAGTTTTTTTTTATCTTTGCTTTGAAGAAGCCATTCGATGAATTCAGCTTCATATGAGTGGAGAAACAGATCGGCTAAAAGAGGTGCACAGTTTGTGTCCACTGGAATTCCGATAGTCTGTTGAAAAACAAGTCCTCCAAACTGGACAAATATATTGTCGATCAGAAACTCCAACATTTTAATCACTTCTTGCTCTGTATATTTTTCTGTGATTCTGAGTCGTATTTTACAAATTATGCTTGTTCTCTGTCTATAACAATGTACTTATATCTTCGTTCGCCGTTCTTACGGGAAAATCATCTATGAATTAAATCTTTCAGCCGTGATTTCAGTTGTTCATTAGGAATTGTAGTATTTGAAAAATAGAATAAGAAATGGAAGAAAAAGATGATCAATGTTTTCAAGTTTATGGGTATTCGATTTGTTTCTTATTTATCTGTCGCTTGTAGAATACCGCCAGTCCAAAAGTTTTGGATTTTTTTAAATCTCTCTTTTGTAGTTTTACTTGTGCATTTTATAGTCTGTCCAAACTTTTTATTGCGACTGAATATTTTGATTTTAGTTTGGTTATATATTGTTTTACCTGGACCACCACACAACTTTCGATTTAAATGCTAGTAGTGTACATCATATAGATAGTACCATTAAAAAGGCTCACCATAAAGGAAGAATATGAATACCCAATTAGTGCACATCAAAATATCATAACAAAACAACCTATCTTTTACAAAGGGTTGATCAAGACTTAAACATGGAAGCTAAACGTTTAATGGCTAACTCCTTTAATTTTAGAAATAAGATAATTACTGTTTTAAAAGGCGTATTATATATTTCCACCCACACATGACATATGTTGATATTGATATGATTGTGTTGAATTATTGATGAAGACACAGAAATATAGATATACATAACTGATCTTCATATTTTATAGATGTTGCAATTGTTCTTGGTTTATTCGTTTTAGATTGATGGTTCGGTTTTCACTTACCTTCATATTGTATAAATATAGGCTCTCACACAGTAAAGCAAAATCTCATTCCGTACCAGCAGTGTCTTGTCATTTTTACTTGACAATGCACAGCAACCATGTTGATTAATAAATAATGACAGTACTTTTCAGAAAAAGTCTGCTTACCACTTATAAACAAGAATGTGTCATTTATTTTTCCGAAGTTGGGGGTTATTTATCGGGTCTTTAAGCAGCCGGCTGTGATAGTAGTTATGCCCTTGATACGGTTGTCTCATTGAAGAATCTCAATTTAATAACTTATATATCCCTGCATTTTATTTTGGAACGGTAAGTTGACAAAAGTCAAATTATATGGAAACCTTGATAAAAATTGGTAAAACAATTCCCCGTGGTAGAGATGTTTGCTCTTTATTTTTCTTAGATGTGGTGTACTTGTACATGAGATAATATCTCATGTGTACATTTTGTTCAATTACTATTATCTAAATTTATGTAAATTCTAAAGTCTTAGAATTACACCCCTCCATCGTAGTTTTGTCCTTAGCTATATTTGATATTATTGATTATTCGGACTTCGTTTGGTTTTATGCATTTTAAAAATTCTTTGAAATTATGGATTTCCTTTGTTTGGGTTCTAGTGCTGCTGATGAGGAATTAATTTCCGAAATGGCCATACAGCTCATTAAAATTATTGCAGTTGGAGTTAACATGTGCGTTATCGTCTCATACTCCATTTACTCCATATCCTTTCGTAAAATACTTATTTCAGAGTAGATTCACATGTTACAAACTTGTAATGAATGCTATGAAAGAAATACAATATAACAATTGTTATTGTTGTTAACTTCCTAAACTTGAAACAACCAAAATGTACACGTTTGTTTCTAAAGAAAGTGAGAACCAAACCGTCAGTCTAAAACGAACAATGCAAGGAAAATGGCAACATCGAAAAAAACAGACATAACATGAGCACGGCACGCACATATACAAAAATGAACAACACGGACCCAATAAAAAAACCGTGGGTGAGATCACGTGCACTGATAGAGTAAGCATCTCCTGCTTCTTCTTATAAGACACCTGCTTCGTTGTACATGTCAACTACGGTAGTAACGTCAAATCCGGTAAGGAAGAAACAAACTTTAGTGGCAAAGAGAAAGATCTGTTGTCTTCTTCGAAACAGATATCCAATAGCGGTCAACAAGATCGTGATGTCGACCGTAAAACTTCTGTAGTGACGATTTCAAGTTATGGGTAACATCCCTTGCATAAGAAGCTTATTTGTAAGCAACCGAGCTCTATCAAGGTAGTCACTGTATTGATCACAGGTCCTTGAGTAGCGAATGAGTTGGGAGATGTAAACTCCATATGCCGGTGCTTTTGGAATGTCGGAAGGAAAGTTGACTATTGGAAAAGTGAAGTCATCGAGTTTCACATATTGCCTAGTTTTTTAGCAACGGGACTGAGTCAATTGTGAAAAATGAAACAGAAAGTACTAAATATACGGACATAAACATGAAATCACAAAAGACTACTAGCAGTTAACTGACATTCCAGCTCCAGACCCATTACCAACTGACAAATAAAGTTATGTACCCTAAGTATACAGCTTCCACCAAGATAACTTCCCATGGGGAGTTTAGCATAATGATTTCATGCATATACTAGAATACATAACCCTTGTCCATGCAATACTGATTTTAGAAATTTAGAATGTGTTTAGTTAAGATGCAAAGACACTATCAAAAATTCAATGTAAATACCAAAGAAGGCCATACATAATGACTTTACGACAATACCGTAATTATAACCCTTATTAATTAGACGATTTAAAGCTTTTACACTGCCCAACGTTTCGGCCTATATGGCCTTCGACTAGGGGACTACCTGTGACACACTATAAGGTCTGCCTTCTCTCGTCATATCCTTGTTCTTCTCCGTATTTAGCCCGGTAGTCCCCTAGTCGAAGGCCATATAGGCCGAAACGTTGGGCAGTTTTCCCTTCCTCTCTTTCGATTTTTGTCATTTTTATGTGTTTTTTAATTTGTACATTTTGTGTTTTTTACCTTTTAATCGTGGCCAACTATACCATTTAATTTTGTTCAATAGTTAACTTGTGGCCATCGCACAACTTATTTATATTTTTATAAAGCTTTTATAAGTTTGTTTGGCGGGTTTAAGTATTTTTTACTCTTATGTAAAACATTACCGTAAAATAAGGGATGTGAAATACCAGCCTTGATTAGATTTTTACAGGTTATTTTGTATTTAAGAACTAAGTCTTTATATCGATTATAAAAACCCTGATGTAATAAATTTTCAGTTATGAAAAGATTCCGTTCATTAAAATCGCATACGTTATTACATACTCGAAAAAAATCGAACGAGTTGAGATATGTAAACACCATATTATGGCGCTAATGGAACATCGCCATCCAGAAATGGATAATTAACTATAGGAAAAGAAAAATCGTCCCTTTTATCATAAAATTTAGTATCTAATTTACCATTCGTAATATCAAAATTGATGTCCAAGAACAGACAATGATGATTATTAGAATTGTCTTTATTCAAATTAAGTTCTTTAGGGTAGATGTCCTTATAATACGTATTGAAGTCATTATTTAAAGTTAAAATATCATCCAAATATCGAAAAGTGTTGCTAAACTTTTCAATTAAATGCTGTTTAGATGGGTCTTTGCTGATGTTGATAAACTGAGATTCGTAGCAGTACAAAAAGGGGTTTGCTATAAGTGGTGCACAATTGGTACCCATAGGAATTTCTATGACCTGGCGATAAATAGAGTTACTGAAACGAATGAATATATTGTCAAGTAAACATTCAAGTGCTGAAATCATATCAAAACAAGTCCATTTAATTGAGTTCTTTTCTTTTGTATTACTAAAATGTGTTATAAAGGAATTAGAACATATATATTCAAAATCGGATTTTTTGAATGCCCATTGAATAAAACGTCTGAATTTTTCCTTTATAAGATTATGTGGTAAGATAGTATAGAGGGTAGAGAAATTAAAACTTTCAAGGGATTCAAAAGGGGCATTATAAGCATTCAATTTATCGAGAACTTCCAATGAATTTTTTACACTCCAAAAATGATTGATATCACTATTTTTATATACTTTGTTACAGAAATTTGTAACCAGGTTTTTAACAGCAGTCAACGTATTAGTGAGTATAATAGAAACTTAAGCAGTATAACAGTGACTAGATGACAAAATGAATCTAGATTTATATGGCGTTTTGTGGACTTTAGGAACCCAGTACATGGTTGGAACTGTTTTACTATCAGGTTTAGCCTGTAAAGATGTAGCTGTTAGATAATGTATGTTTGTAAATTCATTTTCCGTTAATTGGGTTAATTGAAAAGTATGTGAACTGATAATTTCTTTTTGGAGCACTTCTATATAATGCCATTTTGTGCTCATTGGAATTACGATAGACTGTTGAAAAACAAGTCCTCCAAACTGGACAAATTTATTGATGATCAAAAAGTCTAACATTTTATTCACTTCTGCTCTGTATATTTTTTCTTTGATTTTGAGCCGTATTTCACAAAGTATTCTTGTTCTCTGCCTATAAAAATGTACTTATATCTACGATTACCGTTCTTACTGGTGAAACATCTATGAATTAAATCTATCAGCCGTGATTTCAGTTTTTCATGAGGAATGGTAGTATAAAGTGTTGAGAAGTCAGAAGTTTTAATATTGTAACAGTGTGATAATGATCTCGATTTTAAGATGTCAAGCAGATCTTTAGAGGTTTTTAATATCCACATTTCATTTACACCATTTCTTGAAATGTAGTATCACAATATTTTTGAATGTCCTCTTTTTCGGCTGTCAAGATGGAGGTTAATAGCTTAGAAATAGGTTTTGTAGATCATTTTGCAGATCCAGCGATGTACCATTGTCTGTGTGGGTATTTGTGTAATTTTGGTACCAAGTACAACGTGGGGGAAATCAGTGTCTTCATCTTTAGTGGAAATTCCAAAGGAAAGCAAAACACATTTATGTTTTTTTTAATATCTCCTCCTTGGATAGAGTATTAGCTTTGTACATGTAGGTTGGACTGCCCTGGGTAATACCAATCCTTAGTTCTTTCTTTAAACAATCAATGTAAAGATTTTTACAAATGAAAATGATGTTATTAGGGGCCTTATCTGCCGGAATAACGACATATATCTCACGAATAGAGGACAATTATCTGTCAACATCGGCATTTTTGAAAATAAATGATACTTTAGTTCTCATTGACCTTCGCAGCTGACTGATTCGTTTAATTTTCATGGACATCACAGCCTTAATCAACCCCGAAAGAGAATCAATGTCTTCATCTGGTTCACGTTTCATCCATTTTATGGGATAGTCACAACGAGTCAAAATATGAAAACGTTGCGCAAGGCTTTATTGAGAAACATCTGCAATTTAAGAAATAGCGATTTTTAAAATGGTCGACATATAGTACAGAAGACCATAAAATTCCCGCGGGAAGTCTTTTATTTTGATTTCAAGTCGTTATTGTCCATAAATAGAACGGGATCTAGAACAATGTAATGTTTACTCCGTAAGTAGGAGAAATTAAAATGATGCAACGGAGGAAGTGGTTCCCATAATTTTGAAATCGTGGCATGGAAATGTAAATTTAAATATGAAACAGATATGTCTATATTCTTGATGGATATGGGGATACATATCAGATACAGAAAAAAGATTGTTTATGACATCATCGGTGTAAAACAATATAAATATTTGAGCGAATTTCTTTGATTGTCAAATCTGCTTCACATTAGTTAAAACATATCGGGATACAGAAGGAGCACAATTTGTTCCCATTAGCATGTAAAATACTGGTATCAGTTCTTCAAACACTCCAGCATAAAAATCAATTCAGTTTCATTCAGAACTTATCTTTTCAGCGAAGTTTTTTTTTATGGGGGACAGCTGCTATGTAAGATATGATAAACAAGGGCTACGCGCAGTTATATATCCCCGCCGTTTCAGCAATGTGAAACCAAACATATTTGTGGAATTTTTAAAGTTGAGAAAGGGCACAACTATTACAACAATATTAAACCAGGATTCATTTTCGAACTCGCCTGCTAAAGCAACTGTGTAAGTATTATCTAAATCCAATGACAAATAAATCTGCTTGAACGCTTTCAATTTTCAAAGTTTAAAAGGTGCACCACTCCTACGAAAATATTTGACCAGGGCTCGTCTTTGAACTCACTAGAGGCATCCTAGATGTCAACTTCTGTGTAAATATTATCAAAATCCAATGAGAAATAAATTTTCTAGAGTGCTTACAAGGATATTCGGTCAATTTTTCAAAGTTAAAAAAGGAACAAAACTCCTACAAAAATATGCAAGCAGACTTTGTAGAACTCGCTTGAGGCATTCTAGATCTGAAGATAATGTGTAAATTTTATCCAAATCGAATGAGAAATAAACTTTCTAGAGCGCTTACAAGGGTATTTCTTCAATTTGCAAAGTTAAAAGGGGTATAACTCCTACAAAAAAATCGAATGAGACTTATTTTTGAACTCGCTCGAGGCATTCTTGAACTAAATCTACTGTATAAATATTACTTAAATTCAATGAGAAATAATAGAGTGCTTGCAAGGCGGACGGACGGACGGACGGACGGACACCCGGTATAACCATATCCCCGCATCGCGTTTCGGTGTGAATAAAAATACAATATAACTACCAACTACGAGAAATTCAAATGAATACAGTTGTATAAGTAGTGACATCAGATACTTTAAAAAGACATTAAAAGATGGTAAATTGAAATAAAGGAAATAATTTTATACTGATCATCAGCGTTATTAGTCATTCGTACATGTGACTCAGACTGTTTTAAACTACTTTCAACTTGACATAATTATTGACTTTCTTAGAAGTGGTTTTCCACAACTCTTCAATGCTGTTAACTTGTTCCCAAAATAAAATTAAAAAGAAACCAAAATGAAAGAAAGAGATAAGAATTATTGTTTTGGAAATAGCATATTTTTTATTTTTACTGTATTTATACTGATTTATGTGTTATTAACAAATATAATATATGGTCAGACTAGAATAATCCTAGGTCCAACAATTGTACGATGATGAGTCGTTTAAAAACTCATTAAAATCTGAGCATTCAGCATACGGACTATAGCGCAGTAAACCTACATGAGACTTCTTAAAAGAAATACCAATATTTAGAATGAAGTAATAGTTCACACGATTCTTATCATTAAAATGAATTGCAGGAGAATGCACCCATCAATTTAACCATTTAAATATCCGAGGTAATATTAATAGCAACAGCGTTTGGACTACTGAATGACTAAATACCGACAAACTAAAAAAATAATAAATAGAAAAATTACTACTATAAAAAATAAAAACATAAACATGAAAAGATAAAGAAGAAACACAAGATGAGAAAGCAGAAGATCAACACCCAATATTTCTTCCTGTTGTTCCATATGTACCATATGGGTGACGAAATTAGCCATTGGCGCAACAAAAGGAAGCAATAGAGTATACAGTAGTGAAGAGTCTCACCCCGGGGAATATATCAATACGGGCTATTGTCACTGCCAAAAAAACGTCGGGTGTTTAGTCTTTTAAAGCATTTGCATACTATATATTTACCAACATTGAATCTATTGTAAAATGTCGATTCTTTCTCAGCATGCTGAAGAATTGAAATACGCAGAGTTTACCACAAGGATAATGTAGAACTCAGAATCAGTGAACGATTACTCTCGAATTCATACTTCAAAACATAATATTTATATTTGACTTGAGGCTATTCACCTTTAAAATATTATGAAACAGATTAAGGAAATATAATATTTCTACCATTATTATTTCATAGAACTATTTACATAACATCATAGGGATAGAATGGCAGATAGAAACAAAGTATTTGAAATGAATACGATTAGTTTGCAAGTCACACAAATGAATGATTTTTTTTTATCTGTTGTTGATTTGAGAATCATTGATTGGTTCCCAAAGCTTGGCAAAGTCAGTGTTATTGTTTTACATTAACCGTCAAGTAGTAAATGTTTTAATTAGGATGCCCTTATGCTTTTTTTTTTTTTTTTTTTTTTTTTTTTTTTTTTTTTTTGCTTATATTTTGTCAGAATTTCTAGTATTGGTACATATGAGATTTCTGTCAAATTTAACCAAACATATTTCTATGTTTGTTTCGTCATAGTTTTTCCTGCTTGTCATGAAAGGCATCATTTTCTAATTTTATCACATATACAGAAATAAGGAAGCTTTTTGCTGATAGTGAGACATTAGAACAGCAATGGTATAGAATGATTCATTATATACAACTAACAGTTTTGTAAAAATGATAGAATCAATAAATACTGAATGTCGTCAAAGAGTGTGAATTTTACCATGATACATTGAAATTTTCATCGAGTTAAATAAACAACGAAAGCAAAACAATATCACGGTAAATATTAATATCACAATTATTTTTTTTCTTTGTTTTGAAGAAAAGAATAGAAACTTGCATCACCAAACCAACAACAATTCGTAATCTGTTGAACCAGAATTCAAGACGTAATAAATTTAAGTTTTTTGAGTATGGCATACATTTCAGTTTTCTATGTGTTATCAGCTAAAGCATTAAGATGACCGTTTAACAAAAAGAACAGAAATAATTTCATGATTTTATAATGCAAAGTTTTCTTGCAATTGACTCGATGATTACCCTATGGTTGTTTATTAATAGTGACGAAAATGAAGAGTCATGGAAAAGTGGCACTTGGTTGAGCCAGTTCCGGAAAATATCCTATATATCCTATTAGTTTTGATTTTCTTCTTTGAGTCCTTTTGTCGAGACGGATAATGGCGGTTGTGAGAATAATTTGCAAGCTCATTTTATGTTTGTAGACAAGCCCGCATCCATGGCCAATAAAAAGAACGTGGATGTAGCATTCCTCAACATTTAGCAATGAATTCCGCCCAAACAGGTGCTTCTATATGAAAAACGTTGTTTCATTGCTTGGTTTTTACCATGTTTTGGTGTGGAAGAGGTAACTTCATACTCGTGGTAGCTATGGAAATATAAATTAGATACAGATAATAAAGATTATATATATCATCATCTGTATAATACAATGTTAATATTTGAGCGAATTTCCTATACTTGTCATTGATTCAATGACCGACCCTGAATAATCTGCTTCATATTGGTAGAATGAAATCATATTAGTAACTAGAGGAGAAATCGTCGGAAACCCACGATCGGCCGCGCTCTCCATCGTCGGAAACCCACGATCGGACCGTCGGAAACCCACGATCGACCGAACTCCCGCTTCTCCGCTTCCACTTGGCGAAGTAAGTGGATGCGGAGAAGAAGGAGCGCGGGTTTCTGTCTTTCTGACGATGCTAGAGGAGCATGATTTGCCCCGAATGGCTTGTTAAAGTTTGTTGATATACGTTCTCGGATCATTCCTTTACAAAATCACATACATTTTTCCAGAAAAGATTTTTTGGGCCGACAGCTACATTGTCAAACAAAATACAATAAAGTTAGTGCATATCCTTTTATTCACCATTCAATTTTTGCCACACACACACACACTAAATATGTTTTAAGTAGTGATGTCAGATGCTGAAAAATAAAAGAAATTCTTTTATAACTTTCATCAGCATTATTGATAACAAATTAAAAAGTAAGTCATTCGTTTATATGTGATTAGTAATTCACTTATTGGTTTTCCACAACTCTTTATTGCTGTGAACATGTTCCCAAAATAAACAAAAAAAAGAAAGAAAGAAAACAAAACAAAAAAAAAAACAGGAGAAAAGAATTATTTCTAGACAGTCCGGCGTGTATTCAATCACTGATCACAGATTGTCTCATTATGTAATTTTGCTAAAATTAAAATTGTTTCTTAAATTTGCCTATATTAGCATTTTAAAGTAAGTGAGAACCGAACCGTCTGAAACGAACAATCCAAGGACAATGGCAACGTCGGAAAACAAAGAAACAAAGACATAACATGAGCACGGCATAGAAAAGAAAATTAACACACACACATAAACAAAAAAGGAACAACACAGACCAAATGAAAAAAAAAACATGGGTGAGATCAGGTGCACCGGTAGAGTAAGCATCTCCTGCTTCTTATAAGACACACATTTAAAGTTACATTTTCTTTAAACTTAGGAGATTGTTTTGAAAGAAAAAACTTAACTTAGCATGTTTTTTCTTTATTGTTGTATTTGTATTTATATACGTAGTATTTACTAATAAACAGTTTTCTGGATAGGGTTCTAAATAGACTATAGACTATAGGAGTCTAGGATGATGTTTATTTCGCTGGACTTGATTGCTCTTTGTTCAGGGGCCGACTCCGACCTGCCGTTGGGTGTGAGGTTTTCTCACCGTTCATTGAAGATCTTATGGTGGCTTTGAGTTGTTATTACTCCCCTTTGGGTCGTTGTCTCTTTGACACATTCCCCGTTTCCCTTCTTTTTCTATGTTTGCCATGGTACGTATGTCCAACAACTGCATGGTGATGAGCAGAATGCATGAGGGAGGTACTCCTTAGTTTTAAACAAAATATTCCTAAATTTAGATATTACAAGATTCCAAATAAAATCTGTTTTTGGGCCAGCACCTAAATACTGGCTACTGGGTTGGTAAATACCCGTGGAAAGGCATCGGCCCAGTGGTAATAAATAACAAAATACCGACGTTACTGCAGATTTAATTTCTGTATATGCGCATTTCGACAACTTATGTCTCCTCAGTGCAGATCAAATCAAAACATTTGGAAATCCGAATACCTGAACATGTGTAAATTCTGATAGAGAACAAATTACCAATAGAATCTAAACAGGAAAGCCAAAACCAGCTAAGGAAAACATCTGAAATGAATAAACGATTTTTTTTTATTATTATTTTTTGTTTTGCAACAGTCAAATAAATATAATTTGTAAATCCGTCACTGACTTTGAGAATCATTGCTTCTAGCTATTATAAGCATCAGCATGACGCGTATGTAGCAAATTGCTCATATGTAATTTTTGTTAATAAGTGGTGTATAGTTTTGGATAATTTGGGATGTATAACTGTATTTTTGTTTTGTAGTAATTTTCTGCTTGTAATAAAAATTAATTTCTGATTTTTTAGAACATATATATGTTACATTTTTGTTTTGACGTAATTTTTTACTTGTTATAGAATGAATTTCAAGTTTTTCCAAACAGGTATGTTGTATTTTTGTTTTGCCGCAATTTTACTAAATGCTATAAAAATGCAATCTAAATCTACCAAAATATCAACTTGAAAAGACATAAATTGTCGCAATGTCCATCTCCAGAAACTACGACAACTTCGGTATTTAGTCATTTGAAATAAAATGAAAGTTAAATTACGGATTTTAGTTGTTTTTCATCTTGAGGTGTGAAATATGAGAACAGCGATTGTCGCATTGTTAATTATATGCAATTAACAGCTTAGAAATGTATGAAATAAGTGCAAGAAATCAATAAAATATTAAACGTCGTCAGAAAGTGTGAATTATGATATACTTTGAAATTTCTCTGAAAAATTCAAACATTAAATAATTGTTTTTTTTAAGTAAAACATTGCACCATCACAATAATCATTTGGTAATCTGTTGAGAAAGAATTTTACAACAACTTAATCTAAGCTTTAAGTATACATTCCATTACAGGAGTTTTATTATAGAATAACAAAATACTATTAAGTACTAGTAACTGTAAATTAATTTTCTACATATGGCCATTCAGACAACTTGTATCTCTTCAGTGAAGATAAAATCTAATCATTTAGAAAACCATTAAACCAAAACTTTGTAAAATCTGAGCAGAGAACAAATAAGCAAATAGATCTAAATGAAAAGTCAAAATTAGTTATAGACAGAGCAAGAGGGGGATATTCCTAGTTTTAAGCACAATTTTCTTAGATATTTATTCCGTTTTCGGGTCAGCATCGAAGTACTTACCTCTGGGTTGGTGAATACCCTCAGGGACTAACAGACCACTATAGAAGAGGCATCGATCCGGTGGTATAGCAAAACATCGACATCGTTGTAAACTTCTGCATTTGGCCATTTCGAAATAGCTTCAAGTAAAGCAAAATCAACTGAATTACTATATAAACTTGCTTGTTTGTATGTCACCCAATAACATATTTCCCTGATTACTATAGTCCGAAGAATGGACACAGGATCAATGGACTTTATAATTTATTTATTTATTTTTGTTGTTATTGCAAATCATGCCAATAATAAAGCATAATATACTGCAGTTAATGGCTTATATAAGTTCATGACTTTGAAGATTATTACTGTGATTTCATGAAACCTTGATAAATAATAAAATCAGAGAATATGTCTATGTAGTTGAGATGCTCATACTTAGTTTTTGCTGTCTGCTTTCTGTCATGGTAATTAGTTCTATTTCACCAAAAATATTCTGGTCGACAGAAAAATATGTACTGCTGTAGCTATCTCATATATATAAATATATACTTTAACACAGTTAAAATGAAACGAAAGTTAGAAAATTAATCGATTTAACGATGTTTGTTGTTTTTCATATGAAACAATATTATATGTTTCATTATTTGCAATTTAAAGTTTAATGACATAATTGACCAGACCAATAAAAATTAAATATCTTTAGGAAATGTGAACTAAAAACTTCTCCAAATTTTTCCCCCCATTATAGTATATTTAGTGTAATTTGAAATTTCTCACACTGATTTAAATAAATTTTCAAAACGTCGGAAAGCCAAAATTTTTCAAAAAAAAATATGTAATAAGATAAAATAAAATAAAACCCTGTAAGCTCGATATTATTGTTATGAAACCTGTTTTACGTTTACTAGGTCATATCAATGTTTATATATGTTTACAAATGGAACAGTTCAAAACAAAAATAATCCTTTTGTGTATCAATATACCTGGTGTGGTAAATATTTACAACTGTCCAAAATGTCCTCTCAAACCTTTAACTGGTAACAGATTATAAACGTTGGACAATCATACGTCATGATTGCTCATGGAATTTGAAGTGGGCCCTGCTATACAAAAGTTCTACACTAGTGCTGCCAAAAAGGGTCTGGTATTCAAAAAGTCAGAAATGCACGAAAAGCCTTCGAATTTTTATTTTATAACATTTTTTTAATTGATGTAAGAAAAAAAGAAGAAAATGAATTTTTGCCCATATGGCACAGAAACCTATGGATTTTTTTCGGTCACGGAATCGGATTAAAATGCCAAGCAGTTTACAGTAGTCAGTACTTCAGTGCTGGTCCCAAAACTGATTTTATTTTGAACTTGCAATTTTTAAAGTTTTTATTTTTGTTTAAAACTCCGTATTTCATCGTGCAAAGCTCTGTCCTAAGACGATTTTGGCTTTTCATTTAGATCATATTTGGTAGTTTTAACTATTGCTTTTATGTATCTTTTGTTTATGTGAAGAGACAAAGGTTGTCGAAATGTCCATCAGTAGAAACTAAACATACAGTTACTTCGGTATAAAGGTATTTACACATTTTACAATTAGGTCACTAGAAATCAAGATTCTTTTCTATTTAGACCCTTTTGGTTATGTGTGTTCTATCAGCTTTTACACGCTCTTTTCGGTTAATGAACTTCCAAATGTTTTGGTTTGATCTGCAGAGATGAGACATAATTTGTCAAAATGCGCATATGCAGAAAATAAATTGACATTAACTTCGGTATTTTGTTATTCAGTTAAGTAAATATATGACGAGGTATGATTTTACAGTTGGCAAACATTATTTCTTATTTAGTTGAATTGACAAGAAATTCAAAGCTGCACATCCAACAATAACACTTTGACATGGCCAATATCTCCGAAAAATTTGCTCCTAATCACCTTACTGCCGGCTTAGCAATGTGTC
The DNA here is from genome assembly GCA_002080025.1 of Modiolus philippinarum. Taxonomy (NCBI): domain Eukaryota; kingdom Metazoa; phylum Mollusca; class Bivalvia; order Mytilida; family Modiolidae; genus Modiolus; species Modiolus philippinarum. The sequence goes on from MJUU01034953.1 coordinate 39,288, forward strand.
AATGTACTATGGACATGTGCCTTATTCCGGTTGAGGTATATGTCACTGTATTATTGACATGTACCCGAAACGTTCTGTCTACTAAGTAAGTGAGAACCGAACCGTCAATCCAAAACGAATAGCCCAAGGAAATGGCAACGTCAGAAACAACAACGTAACACAGACATAACATGAGCACGGCTCAGAAAAGAAAAAAAATGAAGACACACACACACACACAAAGAGAGAGAGATATGAACAACGCGGACCCAATAAAAACCATGGGTGAGATCAGGTGCACCGATAGAGTAAGCATCTCCTGCTTCTTATAAGACACCCGCCGTATTGAACATGTCAAATCCGGTAGAGGAAACGACAATTAAGCTTTTAAAGGGAAAGATCTTTTGTCATCTGGGAAACAGATTTCTCGCCTGGTGGATCGAGATATCTCGTGATTTCGGGGTGTGCGATTAATACAATCTAACACCATTGAAAGTGCAAGATCGAGAAATCTCAGACACCCAAGGGTAATATTTCAATATTTCTCTGACGAGGCTTGCCGAGTCAGAGAACCATTGAAATCTTACCCGCGGGTGTCTGAGATTTCTAAATCTTGCATTTTCAACGGTGTTTGATTGTTTTTCTCACAGTTTAAAAAAATTCTGTACAACCAGACTATAGTTGGCGTCCCGCCATGTCTAAGCAACTTACTGTGACGTCGATAACGTCACAATGTATTTCCTCTCGAGAAATTCTTATCTCACCCATGGGTTGAGACTATATGAATCTAACACCGGTGAAAAGGCAAGATCAAGAAATCTCAGACACCCAAGGGTAAGATTTCAATATTTCTCTGACGAGGCTTGCCGAGTCAGAGAACCATTGAAATCTTACCCGAGGGTGTCTGATATTTCAAAATCTTGCATTTTCAACGGTGTTTGATTTATTTTCCAACTTTTATAATCACAAACTACACTTTATTTACCACCAAGCTGTACTTGACATCCGACGTTCCTAAGCGACGTCAATGACGTCTGAATACGTTGCTTGGTAATTTCTGTCTTGTACCGGGGGGTACAAGACAAGGAAATCTCACACCGCTGAAAAAAGGAACTGTTCTGTCTCAAAAGTGAACGGCTAAAAATAGGTACTGGCTTGTCTCAAATGTGAGAAATTTCTATCTTACCCCTTTGCGGTGGGCTGTCTCACTTCAATCGTAAGCACGTGCCAAAATTCCAAGATGTCTGCCATCAATTGGAATTTTCATGCGACTTATTCAGTATTATTTGTTGTCTGATTTGATAAATCTTACTGTTTATATAAAGAATGAAAATGTACCTTTGGACTAGCAATTTATCATGAACATCAAGATGTGCGATTTATATGTAAACAGAGATTTGAAATTGCGCGCCAATAGACGAATTTCATATTTACGGGATGACTGCTAATTTAGCATGTTTTTCAAAGGGACGTCACTCGCTAACACCCGTCATTCTGGTTTTCGGTCTCATTAGGGAAAGGACGGTCAGTAAATATTTTCTCTGGCAACGGCTACGATTTTCACTGTGGTAAGTACCCGAATAGCTTGAAATAATTTATTTAAAGACAGTCGAGATATTACCCCTAGTCCAGTGATAGATACCCATGTATTCAAAATCTACTGATGTCCCTTATTACAATGGAACCGTAAACCTGGCTGTCGGGTCAGTAGGTTACTTCCCTTTGTGGAAAACGTTATAAACACGGAGCCAAAGTCGGGATAAGAAATAAACATGGAAGTGGTCTATTGTTGAAAACAAAGTTAGTATCCAGCTTCAGTAAACGTATACCAATTGTGACGTCATATTTTTCCCGGAAATATTTTTGATATTTCTTTGTGAAAGTCAAACCTGGTAATGGTTTTGCGAGAAATTTCAGAGCGTTAAGGCGAGAAATAGTATCAAACCCTCTTGAAAAGGCAAGATAGGCTGATCTCAAACCCTCAGGCTAAGATATCTTAGCCTTTGGGTTTGAGATCAGTCTATCTCGCCTTTTCCCTTGGGATAGATACTTTATATCCCATAACAGTCCACTAGATGGTGATATCGACTGTAAAACTTCTGGATATATCATTTCAAGTTTTAGATAACATACCCTTGTTTAAGTAGCCTATTTGTGAGCAACCGGACTGTATCAAGGAGGTCAGTGTATCGACCACAGGCTCTTGAATAGTGAATGAGATAACTTTATTGTATTTGAAAATTTGGAGGCATCAATTGGGGATTTAATGGTCGTATATTAAGTTTACTGGCGACGCGTTAGCACCATCAAGCTAAGTCGTCAATTGACTGATTTTGTTTTCTTTTAACCTTTAATTTAAAAAAAAAATTTTTTTTGCGTTTTCAAAATATCTCAATTTATTCTGAACTAACGAATAAAAAATTTTAAATGGCTATAGATGCAGAATTTGTTTATTGAATTGTTGTTTTCATGACATTTATCATATAAAGCGTAGGAGAAAATGTACTTTCCGTTGCGGTTAACTTAGGTTGATTCTAGTTAATCCCCCCCTCTTGTTTGATATAACGCTAAAATGATCCGGATTCAAGGAAACGTACTTACACAACTTGGAACAGATAATTGGAAAAATTAAGAAACCACAAAAAACAATTATCAATTAATACTTCACATGTTTCTTGCAAATAATACTATAATACCATATACCATAGGAATACCGACAAAGTCGCATTTAATATACTAACAACAATGTACCCAAATCAATATAGAGAGAACAAACAATATTACTTAGATCTTTTGGAGTTTTATTCGAGGGTCGTTTATAGAGCTTATTTCCCTGTTTCGAAAATATATATTCATGGATTTGTTCCAAAATAGCCTTAAAATTGTTTCGAGTAACAATAAGGTTGAATGACAAATTTTACAAACTAACTTAATAGCGTTGACATAGTCGTTAGGTTTAATTTTAAAGTATTTTGTGGAGCCATGTTTTCGAAAATGTGTTAGTACAACTTTTTTTGTTTTTTTTTTGTTTTTTTGTTTTTGTTTTGTTTTGTTTTGTTTTGTTTTTGTTTTTTTTTTGTTTTTGCAGTATTCATCTAGTCTAAATTGCTTTTAAATTTTCTAGTCTGCAGTTCATTTGCTGTAAAAAAGAGTAAGAATTCTTACCTAATATTAGTTACAACAATCATTGCTCATGGACATGTGTTGATACGATTAAGGCACTTTTTTTGTTGGTCAACATTTTTGTTCGTTTTGGCAACATTGGTTATCAACAGGTCATTGAAATTCCCATGGGTTCAAATTGTGCAACTGTCATGGCAGATCTTTTTCTTTTCTGTTATGAGCGTAACTTCATGAAAAAAAAACTACAGTATGGAACTGTACAAAACAGTGGTCAATTGTTTTTTTCTATTTTCAATGATAACAGCAGGTATATTGACGATATCCTTACTTTTTACTATCCCAAGTTTTAAGATCATATAAATAAAAATTTTAAAAAATAGGAGATATCGACGGATATTCTACATTTGTCCATTAACTTGGCTTTTGGATCCAATGACCTGAGGGTTTTGCACGTTTACTGGCCTCTCACTGATACTGCCGATGTCTACTGAAATTCATGATGATTCTTTACTAAACTCATCTGGGGGTTTTGAGTTTGGTTTTTCTTCCGTAGTGCGACGGTGTTTTACAAACAGACAAGGCTCTTTTAGCTAGCCGACAGTTAGCAGCGAGTACTCCTTGACCAATCTTTCAAAATTTCGTTTTGTCCCTTTTCCTTTTCAAGATTGTGCTCATGGAGTTAGTAGTTTACCTGTTTTGTGTGTTTATTCGCATAAACGGCATAGAGAAAGGGGAGATTTGGGTACCCATTAATCGGTTTAACCCTTCCCCTAGCTTTTGCTAGTGCAAGTACCAAGTCCAGCTGTCCCGAGTTCCTATCGTTGTTTGCGTTTGTTTTTTCTTTCTTGGTGTTTTTATTTCTAGTGTGCGGTTCCTTATGGGCATTGTAGCATTTGGCTGTGTTTTTCGGCCATTGTGGGCGTTTCCTGTTATCTTTTTTATTCTATTAATGTTACTTAAGCTTTTAAACTTGTTCAGTTGTAATACTGCAAATACCTGTATATTCTTCTGAAAATCAACCAAACAATGTTAGAACCTCATATACATTTGCAATAGCCACGACAACTTGCTTTGTAGTTAGGAACATTGTGCGGAAGGGCTTACCTAAATTTATTACGTGTCTCACCTACATTTACAAGTTTACCCTGTTGTACACGTGTTACACGTATACTCTTTACGTTTTATACCTACAATTTACACGTGTCATATCTACGTTGTACACGTCTTACATCCTCAAAGCACACGTGTTACACCTGAATTTAACTTGTACATGCCAAAAGTCATAAAACTTTGAAATGACTGTTTGATTCTCTATATCTGTTTGATTCTTACAAATTTCATTTTTTGGTTAGATCTATGAAGCTATACACACATTCTCTAACAGATTTGGTATCAGTTATTTTCAATGCAGTGTATTTATTCTGACGGGGTTACTCCCCATAGAAATGTCAATGAAAAAAATCTGTGGAAATACTATAATTACTCCAAAAATCCTGGGACCCCCAAAACACCAAAATTAGGAAATTTGAATTCCAAAAAAAAAATGCACCAGCCTATAAACAGGAAAAAGTTAAGTGTACCAATATCCCGCCTTTTCCAGGATTGTTGATTAGTATTTTTGAAGACTCAGTAGTTCCTTTTACAGCAAAGAATTGTATGATGACGAAAAGTTTGCTTGCATGCACCAAAGATATATTTTGTTCGTGTTGGTGGCAAATAATAATAACGAACACGTTCTTTTGGCGCCTGTCCAAAGTCAGGAATATGTTGGTCATTAGCTTGTCTTGTCTTCTTATAAAATTTTAGTTTCTTGATATTTGGGTTATTGGACGTGGTTTGTTTCCATTGATTTATTCACTTTTTTACCTTTTCGGGGCCATTTAGGGCTTACTATATGGTGTGAGGTTCCTCACTGTGTTGAAGACTATATGGTGACCCCTAGATGTTTTGTTTTTTGTCGTTTGAACCTGGATATGGGATGTTGTCTCGATGACATTTACCCCATTTCCTTTCTTTTTCATATTTTAGGACTGAATCATTGCTGCAATGACATTTACATGTAGACATTTTCTTGGAAAATGACGTTTTATATCTAAGATTAAAATCATATGAAACTTAAATCGATTTTTCCGCTGTCAGCAGATAAGTACAACTTTTATATTTTTGTACTTAGAAACGGATATTATGTGGAGTGTTTGGTTAAATTAGTTCTTGTTAAGAGTTTCCTGATGCAAGGTGTTTTATTGTTTCAATAGGAAGAACGGGAAAGAAATTGTTTATAAACAACTGTAATATAAAAATATAAAGATAGTACTTTCGTTTCTAATCTTCACTGGTATAATTTGTAGTTTAAGTTCTTAAGTAAAGGAAGTACTCAAATATAAAGTACACAACCTTTTGAAATATACCAAAGGAAAAATTTATTTAGAAACTTTAGCTACTGATAGAAAACAACTGGTCATATTAATACTTCCATTTCTACGTGTATAATAAACAATGAAAGGATATGGGGTAATTGCACATGAGACAAAGTCTACAGAAATGCATGTTAGAACCAAGCTATGGAACAATGCTTTTATTGTTGTTCTTCATTTTCAAGTCACCATAAGGCCTTAAACAATAAGCTTTGCTCATAACTGATACACTGTAGTAAGTTCAAGACTGCCCATACCAGAATGCATTGCTAGATGCCGATCAACGCTGATGACAAATGTGATGATTTGAAATATCCTATCGTAAATTTCTCATTCCTTAGAGGTTACATTTCTTCTGTCCCTATATACGGCGTGTATGTATCTCAGCTAATCAGGCCGGGAAGTAATTCACAAAAATTGTCTCCCCTGTAAAGTTGTTTACCTGTCATCTCCTCAAATAAATAAGATGTGTGATGACACAGCCACGGTAAAAAAAACAAATTTCTAACATTTGCGGTATTCTTATGCTGCAACAATCACTCTATGATACAGATATATGAGAAATATACAATTGTAGTAGATTAATTTGTAAAACATTGTTTAAAACCAAGTCTATCTAATAGTCAAATTAATGACAATAAAGAAACAATTCTAGCCACCCTCAAAGGGCATGGGCGGAAACAAAATTAAGGAGTATTATTTAATATATAAATGTGCATCGTATTAACCATATGAAATTGATTTCTGTATATGGCCTTTTTTCGGCTCCCACTTTTTTCAAGTTTTTAAGTAGGGAGAAATTGACTTCATTATATTTTAGCTCTCGAGTAATTTGTACTCACCGTGAAATAAACATATGGGGTAATTAAAGGAGCATGTATTACTTTTAGTATTTTCACTTTGTTAAATTTCAAGATTTTCGGACATGTGTTAATTAGTATTTGAAGTGTATAAGGGTTGTTACCATTTGGTATTCTTTTGGGGTGATTTCTTGACAATTTCGTTTTTATACAAAGTTGATTCCTGAAAGAAACCTCAGAAATAATGCATAGGAAATAAAAAAAAATGACCGTGTTTGGACTTTTACTCTGGAGAAACGCTACCATGGGCGGACTCAAAAATTTGCACATGGATTAACAAGGATATTGGCAATCCGTATGTAAATTTTGGTCAACATCTATATATGGCCTTTTTTGGAACCACTTTGAAAGACAGCCACTAAATTGATCTTTTATGCCGATTTGTGCATTGTATGTGCATCTATACGTTCAACTGCGGCAATCTACGTTGTTTTCATATAAATTCAAATAATAGGGGTGAAACATATTAGTTTTTTTTCCATAGGAAATAACCTTTATAATTTTGCATCTATGGTAAACAATCCAAAAAGTAACATTTCTACCTAATTTAAACGATAGCTCAATTTCTATTGTTCTATTTCAACCACTTCCCCGCCTGTAATACGATATGCTCTACCTGGAACATCCGCCTAATACCAGGACTTCATAAACAGATATTTATACGTTACTAACCACAAATCTATCCCTCATCTATCGAGTGGGTTGACCCGTATAATGTAACATGATCTACCATGGAACCATCTCATCTTAACTAAGATATTATACCTGTTCTTTGTTACAGTTTTAGCTGTGGGCACACCATTTCTCAAATGACGGATGATGGAGCGGGTGACAATTAACTTGTCGATGTATCCGTTCTCAATCCTTGAGGAGGTATGTGAGAATCTCCATGTTATTTCTTGAAGTAAAGTCTACTGAATACATTATTAGACCTGAAAATCAGTATGCTGCACTTCTTCATACTTCAGTTTTACGGTGGGCATCACGATCTTGTGGATCGCTGTGGGATATCTGTTTCCTAGATGACAACAGATCTTTTCATTTTCAACACAAGTTTGGTTTTCCTCCAACGGATTTGACTTTTCAACCGGGGTTGTTTTACAAGAAGCTGGAGATGCTTACTCTACCGGTGCACCTGATCTCATCCATAGTTTTTATTGAGTCCGTGTTGTTCATCTGTATGTGTTTCTTGATTTCTCTTTTCTGTCCCGTACTAAACTGTCCTTGTTTCTTGGTGTTTCTGATGTCGCAATTGTCTCTCGATTGTTCGTTTTTAGACTGACAAATCACTTCTCACTTCCTTTAAAAAAGAGAAGAAGTGAAAGAAGGAATGATTATATATCAAGTCTATGAACCAATTCTCTTGTGGAATTGTGGAATATGAAAAATATGAAATATGTCGACCTGCTTAACTCAAAAATGAAATATGTCAACCTGCATTACTTATATTTTACAAAATATAACGCGACAAAATAAAATATAAAATATTTAGTTCAAGAATAACATCAAAAGACTGCATACACACATAAAATATTCGGATTGAAAGCAGCCATTATTAATTTTAATCCTTACAGGGTCTGTAAGTCTCGTACAATAGGGTCTGTAAGTCTCGTCATGTGACACCGAGAAATCACGATAAAATTCAGATTTGAAAACGTCACGTTGTGGGATTAGGACGTCTTTAATATTTGCTTGAAACGTCACATTTTTCTGCTAAAAATGCAACTTCCGGGTACAAATTATGTACCCGGAAGTCCCAAAATTTGACGAGACTTACAGACCCTATTTTGAAACTTCTGGGTACATAAAATGTACCCGGAAGTTGCATTTTTATCAACATTTTATAAACATATGACGTTTCAATCAAAAATTTGGACGTCATAATTCTGCAACGTCATTTTAAGGCGGGACACGTTTTCAAATTGCAATTTTATCGTAAATTCTCGGAGGTCACATGACGAGACTAACAGACCCTATACTCAGACATAATGTAACAAAGTGCGAAAAACTACATAAATCAATAATTTTCCAAGAGTACATATTCAGGGGGTCCAACTTAATTGGTTGGAGAAGTCCTAATTTGGTTGGAGTAAAATCGTTTGTGTATGAGTTCAAGTTCCTAAGAACGTTTGAATCGATAAAACTGTTACCTTTCGGATATGACTAAATAAATTCACCCTTTTCAGTCAATATTTGTTAAAATATGTAAGATTTCGAAAGCAATTGATGAAAAACATCAACGACCTACATTTTGATCTTCTGCGATATTTTCGATACGGTTTTTCTTCAATAACTTTTGAAATCTTTAATATTTTGAACAAATATTGAATGAAAAGGATTCAATTATTTAATAAATGTCGATAGGAAACATTTTTATTAACTAAAATGCTCTTAATAACCCAAATTGATACAGAAACGATTTTGCTCCAACCAAGTTATGACTTCTCCAACGTATTAGGTTGGACCCCCTGATATTCATAAACACAAAAGAAAAGCTCATTGTTGAAGGCCTCATGATGACATCTAGATGAAGAACAATGATAAAAGAACAATGATAAAAGCGTTGTTCTATGGCTTGATTTTATCATGTATTTGACTTTGTCTCATGTGCATTTATTGTATATCCTTTCATGGTTTAAATAAGTCTTGAGTTTGTCTCTCTTGCAGTGTTGAGTCCGTAAAAAGATTCCCCATTCGGGAGATGTATGAGGGTTTGGATCCAAGAAAACGATTTTAACACCACCTCAATTTTTGCGCCTGTCCCAAGTCAGGAATATGTTGGTCATTGGCTTGTCCAAGTCTTCTTATAAAATTTTAGTTTCTTAATATTCGGGTTATTGGGTGTGGTTTGTTTCCATTGATTTATTCATTTTTTTTACCTTTTTATGGCTTGCCCTATGGTGTGAGGTTCCTCGCTGTGTTGAAGACCATACGGTGACCCCCTAGATGCTTTGTTTTGGGTAGTTTTAACCTAGATATGGGATGTTGTCTCCTTGACATTTACCCCATTTCCTTTCTTTTCCATATTCATCTCTGTATATTTCTGTTATAGTGTACTTATATTTCACAGAATTTCTGATATGGATACGCTAGATCATAAATATATTTCTGTTATGGTGTAGTGCTATTTGACAGAATTTCTGATATGGATACAATAGATCATACTTTCAAAATTATGCCATTTTATATTTTTTTTGTTTTCAAAAATTATTCTGACCACCTGTTAATAGTGTCCCCAATTCCGTATCTTATAATGTAAAAGTTTCTTAAAATTGAGTCAATGAGTACCCTGTGGTTGTTTTATGTTGCAATTGTCTTCTACTAGTCCTTTTGTCGTCAACGTATGAAAGTTGTTGTAAGAACACTTTGCCAGTTAATTGTATGTTTGTTGGCGATTCTGCATCCATGATTAACACGGCATGGTTGAAGCGGTGTTCGACATCTAGTATTGAATTCTGTTCAAACCGGTTTTAGGGACCCATCTAAAAATGTTTAGACTAAACCTATTTCAACTACTATTTTCAATCACAAACAGGTATTGCGTGATTTCCAGATTGATGACTTAAAAGCCAAACCGCCTGATCGCACCTGCTCCTCTTTCCCATTCAACAATAGTCCTGCTGGACACATGATGACCGGTGACCTATATATCGTTAAAAACCAAAAACTACGTGATATTTAGTATAAATTCAAAATTATGATGGATGCAATCAAGGTTTATGCCAAAAGAAAAAGACGTGGAGACATTGTCAGGCTGGATCAGGTCGATTAAATCGTTAATTATTAATCGTATCCGGCGTTTGAAAACATCCATGTAAACCAGTTTATTTGATGATCCTCATGTTGCAAAAATATTTACAAACCTCCGAGAAAAATACACCACAGTACCTGCAGACAAAGCTTTTAACAATATTGTGTTTGTATGTAAGAAACACTATTTAGACTGTCTTGTTAAAGAGCTGGGTATTGACAGTTCATCCGGCAATCCTACTTATACCCCAACTACATTATCAAGGGACGAGATAATCACAAATCACACTTTTGTGTTAGCATCTTTCGGTATTAAAGTGGATGAAGATAGTTATTATCTCCCTTACATTTACTGGGTGCCTAAGCTTCACAAGAATCCCTACTAACAGAGATGCATTGCAGGATCTGCCAGATGCACAACTAAGCCCCTGTCCAAACTCCTTACCACTTAATTGACTGCAGTTAAAAAAGGTCTAAAAAGCTACTGCGAAAAAGTCTACTCTATGAGCGGCGTGAATCAGATGTGGATTCTTAAAAATTCAATAGATCCCCTTAAACAGCTTTCCTCAATAGTCTCGCATACTGCAATAGAATTTGAACGTTTTATTTGTCTACCCTTATTACAAACATTCTACATAATAAACTTAAAACAGTACAATTGCGATCCAAAGGGGGTCCCGGGGGTTGGAACCCCCCTTTTTGGACAATTATGTATTTTTTGCTCACCTGACCCAAAGGGTCAGTGTGAGCTATTGCCATCACTTGGCGTCCGTCGTCCGTTCGTCCGTTAATTTTTCAAATTTTCATCTTCCCCTCTGAAACCACTGAAGCAAATTCAAGCAAACTTTACAGGAATGATGTACTAAAGGTCCTTGACAATGATTGCTCATTTCGTTCCGATCCGACAAAAATATGGCCGCCAGCACGGAACATGGTTTAACATTAGGCCCTATGGGAAAATCACATTTTCATGTTCTCCTCTGAAACAACTGAAGCAAATTCAACCAAACTTTACAGGAATGATGTACTAAAGGTCCTTCACAAAGATTGCTCATTTCGCTCCGATCCAATAAAAAACATGGCCACCAGCACGGAACATAGTTTAACATTAGACCCTATGGGAAATCACATTTTCATCTTCTGCTCTGAAACCACTGAAGCAAATTCAACCAAACTCTACAGGAATTATGTACTGAAGGCCCCTAACAAAGATTGCTCATTTCGCTCCGATCTAATAAAAAAACATGGCCTCAAGCACAGAACATAGTTTAACATTGGAACCTATGGGAAAATCACATTTTCATCTTCTCCTCTGAAACTACTGAAGCAAATTCAACCAAACTTTACAGGAATGATTTACTAAAGGTCCTTAACAAAGATTGCTCATTTCGTTTGGATCCTATAAAAACATGGCCGCCAGCATGGAACAAAGTTTAAGATTGGACCCTATGGGAAAATCATATTTTCATCTTTCCTCTGAAACCACTGCAGCAAATTCAACCAAACTTAACAGGAATGATGTATGGAAGGTCCTTTACAAAGATTGCTAATTTTGTTCGGATCCGACAAAAATCATGGCTGCCAGCGGGGAACTTATGTTTAACATTGGACCCTATGGGGAAAATCGGATTTTCATCTTCTTATCTGAAACCACTGAAGCAATTTCAACCAAACTTTACAGGGATGACGTATGGAAGGTCATTAAAAAGATTGCTCATTTTGTAACAATCCGATAGAAAACATGGCTGCCAGCACGGAACAAAGTCTAACATTGGACCCTATGGGAAAAATCACATTTTCATCTTCTCATCTGATACCACTGAAGCAAATTCAACCAAACTTTGCAGGAATGGTGTATAGAAGGTCCTTAGCAAAAATTGCTCATTTCATTTTGATCCGACAAAAACGTGGCCTCCACTGCAGAACATAGTTTAACATTGTAGCACGGTATGAGAAACATCTTCTCTGAAACTATTCAAACAAATTTAACTAAATGTATAGAAGGTCCTTTGCAAAAATTACTCATTTCAATAGGATCAGACAAAAACACTAGTGCTAATGGAGAGCATAGCTAAACATTAGACCCCATTTGTAAAAAAAACATCACCTTTGGTCATGCTTGGCATAGAAGCATTTTGTCAGGTGAGTGATACAGGCTCAGTCTCTGAGTCTCTAGTTTTAATGAATATTCTGGTGTTTTACTAAGAAAATAACCAAAAAATTTTCGCAATACCCTTAAAATTTTCGCGCCTCGAATCTCATTGGAACCCCCCCCCCCTTTCAAATTGCCTGGATCCGCGCCTGCAGTTATTTCCGGTCTTACACATCAATGTTTCTGTACCAAAAACGGAGAGCGCAGGTTTTCCTATTTGGTAATAGAAAAAGATAAAACATATTTTGTTGTGAACCACGCTGAATTAAACAAGAAATACATTGAAAATGACGTGATAAAGATGCTTGATTTTTTGATCGACAAAATTTTTGTTGAATATGGAGGCAGCGTTTTCCAACAGACAATAGGGATTTCTATGGGAACAAGTTGTACGCCACATTTAGCTGACCTTTTACATTTTTCGCATGAAGCAAAGTTTTTACAAGGGCTAATATAACAGAAACAAAAACAACTAGCCCACACTTTTAATTTCAGCTTCAGATATATAGACGATGTACTTTCTCTTAATAACCCAAGATTTAAAGGATATTTACATCGCATCTACCCTACTGGACTTGAAAGTAAACAGACAACCGATACACCCAATTCTGAAATCTAGGTTATATGACAAACGTGACGATTTTGACTTCTCAATAGGGTATGTAAGTCTCGTTTAATTTTGAAACTTCCGGGTACAATTTTTGTACCCTGAAGTTGCATTTTTCGCGAGAATATATGACGTCCCAAACAAAAACTTGAACGTCATAATCCAAAAACGTCATGTTTTGGCGGGAAACGTACTCGAAATTCCATTTTATCGTGAATTCCCGGTGTCACATGACGAGACATACAGACCATATTGTGAACTTTCCCTTTCTCAGTAGCAATTTACCTACCTCCCCGACGTATGGAGTGTATATTGCACAATTAATTCGTTAATGTCGAGCTTGTAGTTCATATAGTGACTTTGTGGAAAGAGCAAAAGCACTGCCACAACAACTGCTGAATCAGGGATTTGTTCAGCCGTTGTTTCTTTCGTCCCTTCAGAAATTCTATGGCCGTCACCATGACTTCATAGATAGATATGAAATGTGAGTGTCACAAATGAAAACGGACATTTTCAGCTAGATTCACGTCTTCCCGGATTTGACATTACCGGTTTTGACTTAACCCTGGATTGACCTAATGACAGTGTGATGGGTGCTGTATACAGAGTAGTACATGCTTACCCTTCCAGAAAACATTCATGATGTCATCCTCGGTTTTTTATAGGGGTTCACATTGTCGGTGCTTTATTTTTTGTCTTGTATACCATACTGTTGTATTTTAGCTTTGTCTTCGTTAGTGATGTTTGTGTTACCGATTTGTCCTTGTTATTATCTGAATACGTAAAAGATTTACAGAACCGTATCAAATTTTAATCTTGGTACTGTTTAATAGTTAGAGAAGTAACATCTACCATGGATTTTTATTGGTTCTGTCTACGGGTTAGAAACAACGGCAGTAGAATACCGAAGGAACAAAGGAGTGGAATTTACAAAAATCGAAGCCCAAAGACATGGCCAAAACGAGAACATAGAAAACAATGACGCTAGACATAGAAAACAATGACGCCAGACAGACACAAAGCACGGGAATAGAAATCACAACATTCAAAACAAAGGCACCCACAGTGTGAACTCCAGTGAAACTGAACGTGATATCAGGTGCTCCGGAAGGGTAAGCATGTCCTGCTCTGTTAACAGCACCCGTCACACTGTGAGTGAGTAAATCCAGGAAATTGTCAAAATCGGTAGTCAAATCCGGGAAGACGTGAATCTAGCTGAAAAATGTCCACTTTGGATACTGACACGTCATATTTTTCAATGGTGTTATGGTGACGGCCATAGAATTACTTGAGGGATGAAATTAACATAGTTTGAACAATTTCCTGACTAAGCAGCTTTTGTGACAGTGTTTTTGCTCTGTTTAAAAACTCACTGTACAAACTACACGCTCGACAGTAACGAATCAACTGTGAAATGTAAACTCTAGAGGCTGGAGAGGTAGGTATATTGCTGCTAAGAAAGGGAAAGTTCACAATTGGGAAATTAAAATCATCACGCTTGTCATATAGCTTAGATTTCAAACGTCCATCTTCGTCAATATACAATAAAAGATCTAGGTACGAGGCTGAAGTAGGTGTTTCAGTTGTTTCTTTAATTTCAAGCTCATTGGGATAGATCTGATGTAAATACTCCTTAAAATTAGGATTATTAAGAGAAAGTACATCGTCTATGTAGCGGAAGCTGGAATTAAAGGACTGGGCTAAATGTTTTTGTTTGCTTTGAATAAGCCCTTGTAAAAACACAATGGAATGACACACTTCACGGTTTCCCAGCATTAAACCTGGTTGATGGGCACAAGAAAGCTGAAAATGTCGAATAATTTATTTATTTTTTTTCAAAACAACCGAAACTTTATGACATGGTGCAAGTAATCATTACATCTCCTATGTGTTTTCCCTTTTTTTAAAATTGTTAAACTGCGAATATTGTTAATGATAAAAAAAATAACCCGTTGCTATTTCTCACAAAAAGACCACTATAAAAAGAAGAAAAAATCATCCACACCAAAACGCCATTACCACAGTAGGTAACGTCGTCCTGCGAGGACATGATTTTCTACGATTTTCCCAAAATGATTTTATACGATTGTCATGGATTCGACCCGATTTTACAAGCGGAAATACTACTTTGTGTTCTTATTCTCTATCATATTTTGCATTTGTTACTAAAATTTTACTTCTCTGTCTTTATAGTCCGGAATTGTGCTATTGATATAACATAGAAACCAGAGAATTCGGAGTTTCGTGTTGTCCTGGAATTTACACGAGTGTCCACTACTGATGTCCCAGATTTTATACGATTTGTCTGTGAATTTATACGATCGATATTTCAATTAAAATGATAGCGCAGCTTTCATTACAGGATAATTATGAATTTTGTAGGCAAAAAATGATAGATGAAAGTGAAATTTAAGGTTTATTTTAAAAACTAACTGTCGCAACGAGGTAAATCAAGCTGAGTAGACAAATGATTTGGAATTACATTTTTTTCATAATTATCTTCCTGTCTGCATTTGTGGTTCTCATCCGGATTTTCCATTCTTGGAAATGGAATAAAAAATCCTGCATAATCTGATCTATGAATGCGGTCCAATAAGTAACAAATGTGTTAAAATTTATATCCAAGAAATATAGTTTATTGATTTTTCAGCATAATGCCTAGTCAATATAATGCATATAATATAGTATCATTGCGTAATTTATTTCATATTGGCATAGTTATACATCTGAGGTAAGTCATATTGGCCAGAGGCGCAAGCTACAATCAATCAATAAATGCTACATCAAATACATCGCTTAAAATTGAGTGTCAGACAATTCAGTTTTCGTATCATGAGAAATCCTACAATGCATCTCCTACTTCAGACCACATAACTAACCAACCCTTACTATAGTTTAAGACTTCAAATTCATTAATGGTCGTTTATCGCTATCATTAGCGATATGGTGTCCCCTATTTCCTGCTTTCCTGTTTGCAATAAATACCACATTTCAGACAGCCAATCCAACTTGTTGTCTGCGATTAAACGGGACTCATATTAACGGGAAAATATGTAAGTCGATCTTTTATCGTCAGTATGAATGCAATTCTTAAGTTTTGTTAAATAAAAGGATGAATCAAATGTTACATGTTGGTTCATAATGAATATTTTGACACTGATTATAAAACAGTTGTTGTGCTTAAAGAAAAAGGACATCCGTTATGACCAGATTCTGACAACGCAATTATGATAATCATTTCAATCAAATGACGGAAAATTGATGTAACAGACAGTCCCTATCAACGACAAAAGGTTTACAAAGGACAGATCTCAACTATTCAAGTCGTGGGCATAACTTGTTGTTCCTAGGGTCGACCAATCAAATGCAGTCATGTTGTGATTAACTCACTAACTGGCAGTTCCTTTGTGAAAAGATGACAAAATGCTACATTATAATATTTGGGTATTTTTTGTATAATGTATGAATGCACATAAATTTTGTCTGCTTCCGTC
>MJUU01034953.1:57533-74388 GCA_002080025.1 Modiolus philippinarum
AGGAAGTGTGAAAACTGGATAGAAATTAGAGAAACTAGATTCTGCTGGTGGCCATGTTTTCTATCGAACTTGCAATATAACTCCACCCTACTGGATGAAATGAGCAATTTTTGAAAAAGGCCCTCCTTAATACATCGGGAAACGAAAAAAAAAAGAACAACAGCGGAAAAAGAGAAAATTTCAAAGCAAAAAACCCTACAGCATGGCAATTTGTATTTAATACAAAAGAAACCAAAAACGCCTCAAAATTACAGCACTTACAGAGTGAAAGCCTACAATAACTGCGGGTATCATCATTTGGTAATGTAGCGTAAACCTGATCTGCTCAACCAGTCACACAGACACGTAAAAATATTGTGTTGAAAGCAGTTATTGTCATTTTCTAACCCTTCGACAAATTCAATCAAAATTCATGCGCAGTGTGGAGTCCGCANAAAAGATTCCCCGTGCTTGAGGTGCATGCTCTTTTTACTTTGTCAGTTATGGTGTACTTGTTCATATAAAAAAATCTCATATAAATTCCACATTTGTCTTTCTTGTTTTGTAAAAATTAAGCTATGCTTTGCCATCTTTATATACATATTGCCCACATCTCCCGATTTAACTTGCCAAGTTTACCTACAATTAACTCGATGAGTGCTCTTTAATCATTAATATGTTGTATTGTCTATTGGTCCCTTTTCGAGCACTGGATGAGTGTTTGCAGAGTACATATTATTCTCCTGTTGCAAAGCATACAGAATGAAATGAACAATATTCGACAAGGACTGACCATTTATGGAGAAAAGATAACAGGAAACACTTACAATGGCCGGACATTACAATCACATGACACAATCCACCAGGCAATTAAATGACAAAACAAAAGACAAACATAGACAACGATAGGAACTCCCTTTCCTCTATCCCGTGTCCCTATAGTATAATAAACATACAAATAAAACCCAATACAGGTGGACCATTAACTCCAAGACAACAATCTTGAAAAAGAAAAAGATAAAACGTAATTTAAAAAGATGGGCCAGGGAGTGTTCGCTAAGTTGCCGGCTAGCTCAAGGAGCCTAGTCTGCTGCCAAAAATCATTTCTGTAAAATTTGGTTGAATTTGCATCAATGTTTAAAGAGTAGATGTTGAAATATCATTTTACTTTGATATTGCTATGGTCGAAAAGTGAATCGAAACCAAAGCTTACAGTCAGTACCTTAAAAAGGTATCACATTATATACATATCAAACGCTACGATCACACATCGTGCAAAAAATTCACTAAACGTTCACTTGCCTTCTTTTTATTCGCAAAAATTAGCATCGTTGGTCTTTTATAGGTCTGTAACTGTTTTGCCTCAAAATTCATCATTTTCTTCAAAGTGGGATGCAATAAACGGGAATAACTTTATTATTGAATCTAATTTGCATCGTTTAAATTCCGGGACCAATCGCATAAAAGCCAGGTCAATTCGGGTAAAAGTCAGGACATATTAAAATTGAAAATCAGGAATAACGGTCTTCCAGAACAATTCGTGTCGCTGTTCTCTTGTCGGATTTCGATGTATTTGAAGTGTCGATACTGTCAGTGGTTTTACTTGAAAATGTGTGCTTTAATTATAAAGAAAACTGTATTTTTAATGAAATTGGAATTTTGTTTATATTTCAAATACGCGTTCATGAATTTGAGAGATTAAAAGCGTGTAGTATGCTATATGATAGCTATCTAGGATTTACTATTCAAATTTAAGGAAAGCAACCTATCTTAAGAGCTATGATGAAAGCGTCTGCATGTTTACATTTTTTCAATATTATTCGTATTGAATCCGGGACAATCGTAGAAGAGCAGGACAATTTATCGTAGAAAATCATGTCCTCGCAGGACAACGTTACCTACTGTGATTACTCTGTTACTTGATGATCTTTGATTCCATTTTTTTACTGTGACTCAAAACAAAGCAAAAATACTTCAGTCAGATAAATTGCCATTTGCATCATATGTATCGTACAATGTGTTTCGATTAATTGCAGGAAATCGTTGAATTTATAAATAATTTGTAGCTTGTTTTGTTTGATATTGATTTCAGTTTTTATATAAGTTTCAACTTTCAAGGATTAGTACAAGGTCGACTATGTTTACAAATTATAGCAAGTGTTTACGTTTTTCTCGGTAATGATAACTTTATCAATAACAATTGAGATGTAACCTTCACATTAGAAAATATTTACCATCAACATGATCAATAGAGTAATCTAATATAGCTTATTAAAGATCTATTGTTGAATTAGTTAGTTCCGATATACCGACCGAAATTCATAGGTTAAGATAGGCAATACATGTCCATCGTAAAAAGTATTCTATTTCTGCCCTTTCTCCTTTGTCTAGCTTAATTCCGAGGCAAAATCAAAGGTAAAAGCAAAAATTGTGTCACCTATTAAACTTTATAAAAATTATGATACTTTAGAAGTTAAGTTCCTGTCAAAACAAAACGATACTTCAAAACTGAAACAAAGCCAAGAAACAAAGTCTTATAAAACTGATCCAAAGAGATCAAAGATTGAAGATTGTTAGATTCTGCCTTTGCTTTTTTAATTCTGCCGTCCAGAGTATTCAAATTTTGTGTTTTGGTCAAGGGGTTCAACTTCTAGAATGTCACTTGGGAAACTTTATAGTTTACAACTCACAGAACTTATGACTGCCTAATAAAGTTTAAAATCTTAAATGCAAAATATCAAGAGTTAACCAGTTAAAGCGTGACGTGTATGGAAGACTGCGAAACAAAAATGCAAAATAAAGTTTGGAAAAAGTAAACACATCTTGAGACCACCGAACCCAAATATTGTCGAGTCTACATGTGAAAACTACAATTAAACCCATAATTATTGCATTCACCTGAAAGAATATAAATCAGTACAATAGCTCAACAAAGTTTTATTTAAATTGACCAAAGGGTTTCAAATTATGGCGCGACAGATGAAACAAATAAACGGCCGGACATCAGAATACGCAAGTCATTTGATGGGCGGACTAAATGATGCTGTAGGAATAGAGCATTACTTTATTAGCAGTCAAAGGATCCTAGACAGGCGGTAATGGAATGCAAAAGAAACAAAACGGCTTTATAAGAATGCTGCAGAAACTCAGAAAAACAAAACGACAGTAAATAGCAGTCGCAGTAGAATAGGACAAACAAAACACAGGCGTAGAATACCGACGAACAAAACAACAGTAGTACATATAAAATGCTGAACAAGAGCATGTAAACCCAAAGATGTTGAAAATATTCTGGAAACCAAAAGTAGCTGTCGGGATAAACAATTACACATAGTTGTCTTGCTGTGTCAGTTGTGCTGAATTGGTATTTCTTTCAATGGAATGGAGATCGGATGCCAAATAAAATGCACAAAAACAGTAATACCAATCGAGTTTCAAAGACTAAGCAAAGACATCAAAAGAAGAATGATATGAAGTGCATTTAAGAATAAATTCCAAATTCAATGAATGTTTTTGACTTCTACTAAAACATTCTGACATTCTGAGCAATTTTGGGTACTGGAGGGAAATTCTGAATTCTTATAATCATTCGACCAACCTTATGTATGGCATTTTTTCCAGATGTATTGCATTTCTTTTACGATAGTACCTGTAAACATGGAACATAACATGTTTACCAGAGACAGTCTACATATACTTGTCCTTGGCAGAAAAGTTTGTTTATTCGTTGTTTACAGATTTACCCTTTGTTTGAATTACAGTTTGGACTTACTTCAGTGACAATTTACAGGTTATTGCTGGAAGAAACAAACAAAAAGGATATAAATAGGAAACATATTTTGGTGCAACTAAGAAGTACAAAATGAGTGAAAAATGAATTCTCAAGAAATTGAGAAAAGCATATAATGAAAGACATGTTAAAAAAGATTATATGCAATAGACAATTAAAATTGACAAGTACAATCCAAAAAAATTTAAAAAGGCAGAAATGCTTGCAAACTTGCAAACATTTGGGAGTGTCATCAGGAGCCCGGACTGGATAAGTTAGTAACAGTGTGTCCGATTAAGGCTTTTCTTATCTCTTATTTTGGTAAACATCAACCCAGTAGTCAGTACTTCGGTGCTGACCCGAAAACCGATTGTATTGTAACTTGCAATATCTAAATTTTACAAAATTTTGTTTTGAACTAAGGCATAGCTCTGTCCTTAGCTGAATTTTTGCTTTTCTATTTAGATCCTTTTGGTTATTTGTTCTCTATCACCTTGAACGTGCTTTTCTGTTAATGGACTACCAAATGTTTTGCTTTTGATCTGCACTTCGGTATTTTGTTATTTTTTTTCAAAATTTTACCATATTGATTGAAATATATACAAAAGTAAATGGGGGTAGAATTGTCATAGCCCATGAGACAAAAAGGCAAAGCAGATGGAAACGTCTGGAAAAATTGTCGACCACAATGGTCCTGACTTAGTACAGGCATTTCAAAAGAAATGGTGGGTTATACCGGTTTTATGGCACGCCAAACCTCCCCTTCCATTGTGGCAATGTCCGTTTGCACCTCACCAGCAATTACTATTGAAAGATCGTAGACAGTTAAAAGAAATCATCATCCCAGTATTAAGTTAAAAAAGAATATTAAATCAAGAGGTCGGACCGAAATTTCAAATTTTTCCATAAGGGGCTGATATCTATTGAACTTTTTTAATGATCGTATGAGACGGAATTTTTTAAGCCTTTATTAATAAGGCGGTCACGGAGATAACTATGTCTAATGAGAAAGTCTGTATAATTAGTGCTTGCTCTCGCGTAGCGAATCATTTGTGAAACATCCGTAAGCAGGAGAAGCTTGAATATTACTATGCATGTAAGGGCAATTGACAATTTTGAAATCAAAATCGTCTCTTTTGTCGTAAATTTTAGCACTAAAATGACCATTTTCGTCAAATTCGAGGTGTAAGTAAAAAAAAAGATGCAGTTCTAGTGGTTTCTTTCGTTTCCATTATCTCTAGTTCTGGAGGCCATATCGATGGGATCAAATTAACAAAAAGGTGCGTTATTAATGGAAAGAACATCATCAATATATCTATAAGTGAGATTGAAGGATCTAGCAGCTTCTATTTTATTATCTTTTACGAGTCCTGAAGAAATTCAGTCTTATAGAATATAAAAACAAGTCTACGAGTAGAGGAGCACAATAAGTGCCCACTGGTATACCAATTTTATGTTGATATGGGGCAAATGTGACAAATATGTTATCAATGACTGCATACTTTTACTTTTTAATTGGTTTTTGATAAAAAAAAATGTGGATTTATAACCAAATACAACACATACTTTTACTTTTTTATTGGTTTTTAAAAAAAATGTGGATTTATAACCTATATCTTTTGAATCAGTAAAGGCTTTTTGAACGATACCTTTGATTCGGTATTTTAGTTTATCATAAGGAAACGTGGTATACAGTGCGGAATTTCATACCATACACATATTAAACACAGCAACAACAAAAAAAATCATAATTTTTTCATTCTTTGGACCATACCTTTACTTTTTGCATAGTTGAAGTTGTTTGGATAGTTCTTCTGTAAACTTTCCAGCTAATGCATGGTAGATTTGCACCAAAGAGTACCAAAATTGCACCAATGTTTAAATAATTTTTTTGCTGATTTTTTTTAAATATTGTATCAATATGTTTGAATATGCAGCTCCTTGTGGCAAGAGTTCAGAAATTAACATTTTTAGTCAAATTTAATATAAATAACAAAATACCGAAGTTACTGTCAATTTAGTTTCTGCATATGCACATTTCGACAACTAATGTCTCTTCAGTGCAGATCAAATCAAAACTTATTACCATAGGATCTAAAATGGAAAGCCAAAATCATCTAAGGACAGAGCTAGTACAAGGGAGATACTCCTAATGTTTTAATAAAATTTTCTTAAATTTAAATATTGCAAGTTTTCAAATGAAATTGGTTTTCGGACCAGCGCTGAAGTAATGGCTACTGGGTTGGAGAATACCCTCGGGGACTAACAGTCCACCAGCAGTGGAATCGACCCAGTTGTAATAAATAACAAAATACTGAAGTTATATATGCGCAGAGTGTGTTAACAGTATGCAAAGTGTGTTAACAGTTCGTTGATTAAATGAGTTTGTAAATTCTATTTTTATAAATGTTAGAAGTAAATAAATATCAATAATATTTGAAAGGGATAACAGTATGTTTGAGTTTTGTTTTCATTCAAGCTTCAGCAAGAAAATAGTTGGTGCTTTCTGTAGTCCCCGGTCATTTTGATTATTTGGAGATGGATTTTTAACTGGCTGGTCGGGCTAGTTTTAGGAACATGCTAAAGATTTTTGCTTTTATACTATGAAATAAACGTACTTACGATATTGTATTGGTTGGTCCATCCACTGATTGATAATTAACAAAAAAAAAATAAGGATCACAAGTGAGAAAAAAATATACTTTTTGCAGTCGTCGCACAAGCTTAATTTCATTACAGCAACACATTCATGTGGATTTTCTATTTACACTTTTAATTTTAAACCTTTTATAGAAGATAAATTCAATTCCAATTCAATGGATGCAATCAAATTCTAAAATGACAAAAAAGTTTGATGCACCTTCTTGAATGAGTATTGTGTCCCCCCTTTCTCAGATTGGTTCAATTTTAGAGACTCTAACGTTAGGTTCCGTTATATGGCCCACTACTAACTGTTGTGTATTTATGCTAGCTGGTATGATGATGATTTAATTTGTTTAAAACATGTATAATAGAATGGAGGTGCAAGAGAATTTGGCAGTTGCCACTTAGTCTAAATTTCTAAATTTTGGTTTCTTGATGGAGTGTTTACGTTGTAAGGTTCATCTTCAAGAGATAATCTTAGGCTGAAATTTTTCAAGAAATCGGACCAAACAACATTTTGTCGTCATTTTTCATTTTTTATTTTAGGGAAAAAATATTTTCAAAATACACAAGCGTTTTAACTTTGTTTAATTAGAAGTCAGAGCATATTCGTCTGGATTTTCCCCAAACAGTGAACAATAAAATTCGATTATTTTTTTTTTGTGGCCAGATCAACGCTACAATACTTTCAATGTTGTAACGGAAAGCTTCTCAAGATTTTTGTCAAAAGAAGTCCCAGAAGGTAAAACGGGTAAAACCCGTCATAAAGGGTGAAATCCAAAGCGCAGAATAAAATTAAGACAAATTTGCAAGATTGTGTAATTGTCAAGAATAGGGCTATCAACCGCCCAGAACATAATATAATATGTTTTTTCGGGAATTTTCACAAGGCATACGGGTTCATATTTCCTGTTTGTTTTATATGCCCTGTGACGTAAGAACATAGAGGTTCTTCTACTGGTTTTACGCATCCTTTTACACAACCGAAAATGGTTATCGCTACGCCTCCTTTTTGGTGTGTTATATTTCTTTAATTATGATTTTCAATTTTCAGTTTTAATTTCCATCGAGAATTTCCAAATGAAAGTAAAGTCCTCGATCCTTCTGTATATGAAAAATTTTCATTGTGCATATGCGCACAGCAGATTCGTCCATTGGTTTGTGTATAATTTAGAATCATGCTCTAGACAACAGAGTGGCTCAGCATTTTACCCGTTAACTACAATAAGAAACTAATTTATATTTGTGTCTTGTATTTATATTGTCCGTTGTACAATAAAGACACACACTTTCCAATTGCATCTGCTTTTCTAGATTTCAAATGTGTTTATTTTGCCGATAGTCAAAAACTGGTATGGTAAAGGAGCCCGTATTTACAGGTAGAGCAGTTATGAATTGATATGTGCGACCGTGCTGATATGGAAAAGGCTATGTAGTAATATATATGCATCAGTGATGAATTACTCATTGTCATAGTTAGTGATTAATAGATTGATTGATTGATTATCTTCCCTTTCTCCATTACTGAAGATTTACAATTTATCAACAAATTAACAACACAAAAAACATATATACATCATATACATTACAATTATATGGTATAAGAGTTCCAACTGAAAAACATGTACATAACAGTTCACATATACTTATATATATTATTTCCAATGTCTAAAGACGTGTTCATATTTATTCAAAACATCTTTGCATTTATCATACATAACTGAAATATAGTTAGCTAAACAGAACATCAGGTTTCGCCAAGTTTCAGAGTAAAACGAATCAATGAAAGCGGTATTACCTCCAAGTATAGCTGTTAAAACTTCATTTTTTTGGTAAAAAATCCACCGACTCGGACATGGAAAGATTATCAACGATACAATAATATACATGTAGATTATTACGTGAATCCAATATTTCCTGACATTGTATAAATAAATGTTTGAGTATATCCACAGTAAGATTTTTGCACAAAAAGCATTGTCAAAATTTGGTTTGGTAAAGGTGTCCGTATTTACAGGTAGATGTGCAGTTATGAATTCTTTCTGGAATTTATCGACGCATGAAAGAATCGGCTATTTCCTCTTCAGAGTATTTTTAATAGATATATCCTGAAAAATATGGTATTTGTCCAAAATACAAGTCGCAAGGCGGTAAAATTTCCCCGCAGTAAAATTTCAAGAACCTGAAAAGCGAGGGAAATTTAGACCCAAGACTTATACTTTTGGCAAATACCCAGACGTTCATGATATTTATGTTTAATTACAACGTATGTCTATATCGTTAAAGCACACGGATGACTCCGGCACAAGCGGGTATTTGCCAAAAATACAATGGCCATTAGCCAATCAGAATGCAACTTACTTACATATGATGTAATTAGGACAAACATTGATTGCAGGATAACAAAATTTACTTTGGCAGAAAATAAAATGATGACTCAACTTGTATAATTGATTCTATCAACGCTGTTCTTGTTAATGTTTTGAAATCCAAGAAAACTAATATCAAATGAGCAGATGTAAAAAATAGAAAACAACATGTTTATCAGAGATATTCTTCATATGTTTCCATTGACTTGTTTAATAGTTATAATTTTACTGTGATCTATGTGCGTTGCTACATGTAGGAGATTGACTTTCACAGTTTTCACTTGTTTTGGAGTGCGGTACTAAAGTCGGTTTCACTTCCTTTAGATAATGGAAATCTCACGATTTCAGCTTTATTTTTTACACTGATCTTATTAATATTTGGTATGTATATCAAGAATGATCATACATAACTGAAAAGCGTTGAATTCGCCGTTTATGACATGCACAAAAGTCTGCAGTCATGTGCATTTTCCCAATTTTTTTCAAACACGTGAAAATTTCTAAGTGTTGGATTGTTCTATTTTAAGGGCGACCAAGTAACTTGATGAATTAGATGACCCGAGTTGACCTACCTAATAATAGCAAGGTGTACTCGTTCGGGGTTCACAATTGTCAGCCACGGACTTTTTGTTTGCAAACATCGAATAGAAATTAGCAGTACATTGACAATTTATTTCAAATATTTCTTTTTGGTTTAATGCATGAATATTTCAATTACATGTTTAAGTATTTTGTTGAATTATATCATTTACGGGTATGTTTTTCTTTAATCAAAAGGGGGTCCAAGCACATGGAAAAAGCCAAAGTGAGGCTTGTTTATCATCTGACTTAAAGATATACCTAACTATACCTATTTCAGAATGGTCCCATCTAGTCGATAATTGTGCGCGGAAAATATCATCCATTTAAAAGCATGGCACATTTTTAAAAAGTGATTTTTCTTTCAACAAGTATTGGAAATCATCAAATTAAAAGTGGTTCCAGAAGTGTATAACATTTTAACACAACCATGCAAAATCCGGTGCCGAAATATGCAATATTCAAGTCAGCAGAATAGAATTTCCATTATCTAAACGAAGTGAAACAGACTTTNTTTTTTTTTTTTTTTTTTTTTTTTTTTTTTTTAGGATACTGGCCCTTACAATTTTTATTGGTTTTTGTGTATGGTACTAGGGGATTGGTTTTCACATTTTCTACTTGTTTTGGAGTGCGGTAGTAGGATATTGGCCTTTACAATTTTATTGGATTTTGTGTATGGTACTAGGGGATTGGTTTTCAAAGTTTTAACTTGTTCGTGAGTGTTGTACTAGGAATTTGGCTGTAATAGTTTTTACTTATTTTAGTGATTGTGAACAGTTTAATAGTAAATTGTTGGAATAAAACAAATAATATGAACAGGAATGTTTATTTGTACGTTTCGAACTTTTGAAAAAAACCCAGAGAAACATAGATTATGAAAAATAAATGGAGGTAATAATAAAAAAAAATCAGACGTTTTATCATATAAACCGGACGAGATTTAGTTAAAATGTTTTTTTTTCAAGGCTTCCTTAATGACGTTTTTCTCATTCCTCAGTATTATTTTATAATAAAACATTTTCTGATACATAGGTTAATGTTTTCCTCCAACAATTTAATTATAATACAAAAGTAAAGATTTTTTTTATCAAATATTTATATTTACTGATATTTTTCAAGAAATGACACATTCTGTCCAGTAATGTTGTCGCTGTTTTAACAAGTCCATACATGTAACTGGAATATAAATTATGGAAATGATAATAGCAAGATTACCTAAATCGTAGTATTTTTGCTTCATAACTTTTTTGAAGAAGGTACAATTTATATTTATTATATTTTACTAAGTAAGAGAAAATTTAATTGGATGAAAAAAATCATGTGACTGCAAAATAACTCGGATGTTTTAGCAAACAACCTCAATATGACATTACTGCGGGAACAACCCTGTTGTTTCCCGCTGAACAACCCGGATATGACGTCACAGAGAGAAATAACCCTGTAAATTATAAAAAGCACCATCAGATTATATCAGTCTTTTTTGTGAGATTAAAATTATAATACGGCCTTTTGATTTGGAATTAATTAAACTGTTTAAAATATAATAAAACAATTACGGCCCTCTATTGACGTGAAACATCAAGATTTGTGATATCTTTCGCAACACCACCTGCCCCTAAACCATTCGACCACCTAGACTATATAAATATAGCTTTCGGTTACCGGTTGAATCATCCTCGTAGGTTTAATCTAGGGTTCAAGATGAAGAACAACAATAAAAGCGTTGTTCCTTTGCTTGTTTTTTTTCCATGTATTTGTAGAGACTTTGTGCATTTACTCCATATCCTTTTTTTCACCATTTGTCTTTCCTGCAATGTGGAGTCCGTAAAAAGATCCCCCGTGCGAGGGATGTATGCTCTCTATATTTTTCAGTTATGGTGTACTTGTGCGTGAGAGAATTTCTCATATGAATATACTATTCATACTTTCAAATTTTGGCATTTATTTTTGAAATTTCGAAATGTAATCCTGACCACCTGTTTTAAGTGCCCACATCTCACTATTTTATAACGCCAAGTTTTCTTACATTCGACTTGATGAGTGCCCTGTGTTTGTCTATATGTTGTAATCGTCCACAAGCTTAAGACACTAGTACTTTTGTCGGGCAAAGGATGGCAGTGATTCTAAGAGCACTTTGCCAGTTTAATTGATGTTTGTTGACTATCCTGCACCCATGACCAATGAATACATGGATGTAGCGTTGCTCGACAATTAGCAAAGAATTCCGTTTAAAGCTAGGGGCCGTCTTGAACTTACTATGAGGTATGAGCATAGCTCATTGTTGAAGGCCTCATGGTGACTTCAAGATGAAAAACAACAATAAAAGCGTTGTTCCTTCACTTGTTTTTCACCATGTATTTGTAGAGACTTTGTCTCATGTGCATTTACTCCATATCCTTTAATTCACCATTTGTAACGAAATACATGATTTATAGGAGCTCTGTAAAGATCAGCTACGATGAAGAGGATTCAATGTCTCTCGACAAGGAATGCCGACCCACGAAGTAATGTTTATATATTCGTCTGAAGTATTTGACAACTCTTCATCAAAGAATGTATATATAGAGTCGAAGAAAACAACCAACTAGAAAACTTAATGGATATCGGATCGTCGATATCATGACAATGCAGCACAAACAAAATTATGACAGCTTATTTGGGTCACATAAAAAAATCACAAAATTATCAAATCGTGGCTACGAGGTAAAAATCGTTCCCACGAATTAACAAATCGTTGCCACGATTAAAGAAATCGTTCCCACAATTTGACAATCTGTGGCCACGGATAAACAAATCGTTCCCACGAATTAACAAATCGTGGGCACGAAAAACAAATCGTTTCCACGATTTGACAAATCGTGGCCATGAGAAACAAATTTTTCCCACGATTTGACAAATCGTGGCCACGAATTAACAAATCATTCCCACGAATTATCAAATAATTCCCACGAATTAACGAATCGTGGCAACGATAAACAAATCGTTCCCAAGATTTGACAAACTGTGACCACGAATAAACAAATCGTTCCCATGATTTAACAAATCATGGCCACGAGAAACAAATCGTTCCCACGATTTGACAAATCGTGGCCACGAGAAACAAATCGTTCCCACGATTTGACAAATCGTGACCACGAATTATCAAATCGTGATCACGAATTATCAAATCGTTCCCACGAATTAACAAATCGTGGCCACGAAAAAACAAATCGTTCCCACGATTTGACAAATCGTGTCCACTAGAAACAAATTGTTCCCACGAATTATCAAATCGTTCCCTCGAATTATCAAATCGTTCCCACGAATTAACAAATCATGGCCACGAGAAATAAATCGCTCCCACGATTTGACAAACTGTGACCACGAAAAAACAAATCGTTCCCACGATTCAACAAATCGTGGCCACGAGAAACAAATCGTTCCCACGATTTGACAAATCGTGGCCCAAGAAATAAATCGTTCCCACGATTTGACAAATCGTGGCCATGAATTAACAAATCGTTCCAACGAATTATCAAATCGTGGCCACGAATTAACAAATCAAGGCCACGAGAAACAAATCGTTCCCACGATTTGACAGATCGTTGCCACGAATTAACAAAAAAACAGCAAAAATGTTTTGAAAAAAAAAATAATTTTGAAAAAAATATAAAAAAATGATGAAATTATTAATTTAATAATTTAGAAATAAGTAATAAAAATTATAAACACAAAAATTAAATCAATAAAAGTGACAACAAAAGTCCGAATCGATCAAAGGGAGAGACCAGTGAGGAAAATCCGTATTACATACGACAGAATTAGGGAAACACAACCCAACACAGAACATTTTTTGGCAAGCCGTCATATCCCCGACTTGGAACGGGCATTTTATAAATTAAATGGTGGGTTAAACCAGGTTTAATGATGCATCAACCTCCCGCTTA
The DNA here is from genome assembly GCA_002080025.1 of Modiolus philippinarum. Lineage (NCBI taxonomy): Eukaryota > Metazoa > Mollusca > Bivalvia > Mytilida > Modiolidae > Modiolus > Modiolus philippinarum. Next base: position 70,799 of record MJUU01034953.1, read on the forward strand.
TATGACGACTAACTATAGCTTCTGTGTGCCCAGATTGTGTTAAATGTCAAAGCCATAATATTGTCAAACATTGATTTTTTTTTCACACAAGTGAAATGTTTTTGAAAATGAGACAAATGAAATGTTTTTGTCGTTCGATGTACAGGCCTTGTTTCATACGGGTAAAATGTTTCTGTCACTCGGTGCACAAATCACACTAAAGTGGCATAAAGAGGAAAACTCAAAGAATAGGCCAAAATTAAACAAAACCGTCCTTAATAAAATTGGAATTGAATATTTATCAATCAAATCTGGATATCTTCCAATAAATTTCTTGAGAAAAACTATTAATTTGCATTTATCGAAGCCCTGATTCAAAAGTTTACGAATTAAACATCTGTGTCGTTGCAAAAAATCTTGATAGTGACTACATGCTCTAGCGTAACGGATTAATTGAGAAATGTATACTCCATACGCTGGGGAAGACGGAATATTGCTGTCGAGGTGTTGAAAGTTTGCAGTATCAAAACTGAAATCATCTCTTTTGTCATAAATTCGTGTGCTTAGGTTGCCACTGTGTTAAAACTGTATAAACAGTAACCTAATTTGTGGAACTGAGTTTACACAGTTTATACTTTATGTAATTGCTTGGTATTAAAGAACCCTAGAACCTAAGATGACTTGGTTGTTATTCAGTTAAATCAAGAAAACCAGCTTTTACATTGGCGCCCACGATTGTAATTTATAAATGGATCTTCATGAAAATACACTGACATTATGTGATGAAGATACATGTATGCTGCTGATGTCTATTTATAATTTTGTCAATTTATTTTGATAATTATAAGTACTTAATTATAATAACCTGTTGGTGGTGTATTGAGAATAGTGGTTAGTATAATCAGTGATATTTGACACTTATTTATTTGAATCTTTGAGTAACCAGAACATAGAGTAATACATGGATTTATATATACTTTTACTAGTATGGAGTAATCAACATTGACATTTATTTAGTTAGTTGTTATTTCAATATATAGTGTTGACTTGTGAATGTAATTAACATTGGGAAGGACTGCTTCATAATTACACTTCTATTAGACTTTGATATTTTGATAATTTGATTTAATTTTTGTGTTTATAATTTTTATTACTTATTTCTAAACTATTTAATTAATCATGTAATCATTTTTTATATTTTTTTCTAAATTATTATTATTATTTTCAAAACATTTTTGCTGTTTTTTTGTTTATTTGTGGCCACGATTTGTCAAATCGTTGGAACGACTTATTTCTCGTGGTCACGATTTGTTAATTCGTGGGAACGATTTAGTAATTCGTGGCCACGGTTTGATAATTCGTGGGAACGATTTGTTAATTCGTGGCCACGATTTGTCAAATCGTGGGAACGATTTGTTTGTCGTGGCCACGATTTGTTAAATCGTGCCCACGATTTGTTAATTCGTAGGAACGATTTGATAATTCCTGGCCACGATTTGATAATTCGTGGGAATGATTTATTAATTAGAGGCCACGATTTGTCAAATCAAATCGTGGGAACGATTTGTATCTCGTTGCAACGATTTGTCAAATATTGCAAAACGATTTGTTTCTCGTGGCCACGATTTGTTAATTCGTAGGAACGATTTGATAATTCGTGGCCACGATTTGATAATTCGTGGGAACGATTTGTTAATTCGGGACCACGATTTGTCAAATCGTTGGAACGATTTGTTTCTCGTGGACACGATTTGTCAAATCGTGGGAACGATTTGTTTCTCGTGGCCACTATTTGTTAATTCGTAGGAACGATTTGATAATTCGTTGGAATGATTTGCTAATTCGAGGCCACGATTTGTCAATTCAAATCGTGGGAACGATTTGTATCTCGTGGCAACTTTTTGTCAAATCGTGGTAACGATTTGTTTCTCGTGGCCACGATTTGTTAATTCGTGGGAGCGATTTGATAATTCGTGGCCACGATTGATAATTGGAACGATTTGTTAATTGTGAATTTTCAACTTATTACCTTAATTGTGAATTTTCAACTTATTATCTTAATTTTCAAGTTTTTATCTTGAATTCTCAAGTTTTTATTTTGAATTTTCAACATAGAATTCTTTGAAAAAAAATTCTAAGTGGCCGTTATGGGTTTCCGTAGAAAGATAGTATTATGATATGTTAAAAAAATTTATCCGAAATATAAAATATTTAGACAGAGAAACTTAACCAGTAAAGAAAAGCACACGTAGATTCTTTCAAGTGTTTTTTTTCAGATTTCAATTCTGTCCCTAGCTCAGTTTTGCTTTATTACAGATCGATTCGACTCGCTCTTTTCTATTAGTCTTTTATAGATTTTTGCATAGGTTTTTGTTGTTTGATATGAAAAGACAAAAGTTGTCGAAATGGCCACCTTCAGAAATTGAATGTACAGTTGTTCAACAAAATAAACAGGAAAACAAGTACACGACGACCTTGTGTACACATCGGCACGACTTATGTACATATCGACCCAAACCGTCATCCTATTGAATGCCTGGTACAGAACTTCTCGTATATAATTCATGATTCTGTTATGAAAAGTTTTAAAATATTAAAGACAAATAATATATGAATGACAATGTAGTGATGTCTGCACTTTTGGACTGTCATGTTTAGATTTGTGTTCACAACCATTCAAAAATGTTTTTGTTGGATAGTTTGTTCCACATCGTCTTATTGATTACGTCTTCTTACTAGATATACTTTATTGTTCTCTTTGTTGAAGGCCTCATTGTGACTTCAAGATGAAGAACAACAATGAAAGCGTTGTTCCATTTGCTTAATCTAACCACGTTTTTATAGGAATTTTTTCCCATGTACATTTACCCCATATCCCTTTATTTGTTTATTACATTTACCCCATATCCCTTTATTTAGTTTTTTTTATAATGACAAAAACTACAACAATCCAAACAGGCACTGCACAAAAAGGCAAAAGTAAACAACGGATAGTTGGACTTGGTACGCTAGCGGTAGGGTTAAACTGGTTCATGCAGATACGCAGGACTTTCTTTATTTTTATAGACTTAAATGGCAGTTGTCTTTGGTGAACCTTAAACAGAAAATATTTGAATTTACGAATGGTCTTTGTCTGTATTAGTAAAGTAATCATTCATGATTATAATATTCTGTTTTTGATTAACACTGTTTTTTCTTTGTAAACAAATTTATAATGTGATCACAATTTTTTATTCTAATGCAACATTTATATAATGAAGGTTTTGATTGGTCAAAACTGACCGTCCATTCCACCATCTACACACCTGGGACAAAGTTGGTTCCCTGTTTAGTCTGGGTCCTAATATTGTTACGAATTCACGATTTAAAAATAGAATATGAAATCTACGATTGACGCCCTGGGGTATTCAAATAATGTACTGTTATTGCCTAATTGTATGATCTGCAACTTTAGTATATCTTATCGAAAAAACATTGAAAATGACTGCAGTATTTGAATCAGTCTATGTGCATTGTGTATTCTGTGGAGTTTCGCACTCATATGACTTTTTATACGACCGCAAAAATTTTGCGGTCGTATTATGGTATGGCGCTGGCGTCGGCGTCGGCGT
>MJUU01034953.1:75872-103778 GCA_002080025.1 Modiolus philippinarum
TCAACGGATTTTTTGTAGGTCTTACCGTTTCTGAGCTACAAGGGGTCAAAGGGGCCAAAAATGCAATTTTTCTAAATATGTCAAATCTTTATTTTTCATCGGATTTCGATGGGATTTTTTTCTTTGGATTCCTCTTGATATAAGCTTTCAATAGTATGTCAACGGATTTTTTGTAGCTCTTACTGTTTCGGAGCTACAAGAGGTTAAAGGGGCCAAAACTGCAATTTTTCTAAATGTGTCATATCTTTATTTTTCATCAGATTTCGATGGATTTTTTCTTTGAATTTCTATGGATGTAAAGTTTTAGTTGATAGTACATATTTTGCATAGCTCTTACGGTTTTTAATCAGTAAGTAATCAAAAGGGTTTTTTCCCTATTTTGTTTCTAGCTAATAACTGTGTCTAGCTTCTTTTTGTGTCCATCTAATTATTGTGTCAAGCTCTTTACTGTATCCACATTCACTTTAAACTACTTTTGTTGAAATTTCAGTGGTCGATATGCTGCGGTCGTATCATGCTGCGCTTGGCGTAGCACTTTATTTAAATCATGGATAAGAGATTTGTGATTATCTGATCAATGTCCCAAATGTTGATTAATTGAAATTCAAACATTTATTGATACTCAACACATCATTATATTAAATTTTGCATTAGCTATGATTAAGTTAACAAACCGGAATACATACAAGCTAGCTAAATGAACCTAGTGCGTTACTGTTGTTGCGGGCATCTGGTCAAACCACAAGTTGTTCTTTAGAATTTGCAGTCATGTTTTTTTCACCACAAACTGTACTTTTGCATATACGATAATGCAACTGTATAGTTGTTATGACTAATCAATACCTGTTTTGAAATCATCTTTAAGTCTAACAATGTATACAACCACGCATTAGTGAAAAATTATTGAGAATACCACAACCTCTGCATCAAGAAAATTCATCTATTTTTAAATAACGAAATTAGCATGCAACTTGGATGTTTTTTTGTATTTTTAATGTGCAGTTTTTTACATCTTTCTAGTACGAACTTGCAGTATTGAATATAAAATGGAGATGATCAGGAGTTGTTGCGGAAAGATATAGTCTTTTTTGGATAGACCATTGGATGCATTAACGAGAAGTCTACGCTGATAAAAGTATAACCAATGCAGAAGTAAAAGTGTAAAATTCATTAATTTTTTTACCTTTCGAATCTTTTCAAGCATTCATAATATGCGCAATCAAAACAAATCCCCTGAAGCAGAAAAACGATAACATTGACATTTTTTTTGCTATAACCACTTTAATTTAACTCCAGTGAGATCGAATATACAGTCATGCTGTTGAACGAGCAGGACATTCTTGCCCCTCAGGAGCACCTGCTGTCACTGTCGGTTTTATGGGAGATCGAACTGTAAGTGCCTCGGTTTTGAATGTTTTGATATTTCTGGGTATTGTAGCTGCCTTATGTCATCGTTTTTCTGTGTTCTTGTTTTTACTATGTCTCTGGACTTTGTTCTTTGTAATTACCAATCCTTTATTAATTCGGCATTCCACTGAGGTAATATTTTGTAATTACCAATCCTTTGTTAACTCGGAATTCCTGGGGTTGTTCTTTGTAATTACTAATCATTTGTTAATACGGCATTCCACTGGGGTTGTTCAACTTGGAGTTCTGTAACAAGCGAACTTGTGTCTTTGTCAAAAGCAACTTTACGATGAAGATAGAAAAAAAGAAGGGAAAACGGGGAATGTGTCAAAGAGACAACGACCCAAAGGGGAGTAATAGCAACTCAAAGCCACCATAAGATCTTCAATGAACGGTGAGAAAACCCCACACCCAACGGCAGGTCGGAGTCGGCCCCTGAATAAAGAGTAATCAAGTTCAGCGAAATAAACATCATGAAGAGTCTGATTTTCGTGAAACCGCAAAATCTCTTCAGGAATTCTTCGCTTAACAACTGTGGTATATTTCAGACACTCAAAATTTATTTTTTCAATAAATTATGTCGAGATCAAGATTACATATAAGTCGTGATCTTGTCATGATTTATTGTAAAAATAAAACGAACCACTGCTCAAACCAAGGGGACACATTAAAAACGTGGTATCATATGTACTTTTTTTAATTGAAAGAACGACAACTCAATTATAACATAATTTAAGTTAAAATGCATCCAACATGATTCCAACAGACGGGAACATGTTCAGAACAGTATGGTCAACAAAATGACGTCAAGGTCAAGTCTCTAGCAACAACGTCATTTGTAATAAAAGTCCCTAGCGAACATATTTTAAAAGTTGGATAATGTTGTAAGGAAGATATAAATGACATTGTCAACCAGAAGTGACTTTCCTGCCTTTTGCAACGAGCTTTTCTTTTTTTTTTAAAAAAAAGTCCTTAGCAACCATGATTTTCAAGGCTCAAAAGTAACAACTTTTCTTAATGGCATAATTTTGACCAGATTGGACGAGAAAATCTAACTCAAAACATCTTATCAAGACAAGACCTTGCAATTATTTTCTGAAAAATTGACCTATTAGTTTCATAACTTTATTTCGTTCTTGTCCATGTTCGACAGCTACACAAATGTTCTCACTCTGTCTCAGTTATCCAGATGGCCAGGTTCCTATAATCTCCACTGTCAGGCAACAGTTCAGGGTTTTTTTTTCTTGCGAAAGTATGAGGGACTTTCTATTTTTTTTTTTAAATGTAACAAACTGAAAAAAATATCTCACAAAAGCACAGTTTCGTTTTTTAATGATCTTGCATTATTCCAATGGTCTGTCAAATTGTTATGACTGGTTAACACGACCACCTGTACTACTCAAATTTACTATCATGTTTACCTTTTTGTGTCTGATAAGTCTATAAGGCGACTATAAATAATGAAAAGTTATAATACCAGAAGGTAAGAAATTTTAAGAAACTATTAAAGTGTATATCAAATAAATATTTAGCTTGTCTTCGAATTTTTTTGGTCTTAATAGATCTGTGTGTGATATCAACTAAGTTGTGTATTCTATTTCGGCACTTAAATACCGACGGAATTTAGTAAGACAATTATTGTAGAACTTTTTTCACAGCTGCTAGTCCTTAAATATCCAGCAAAGTTTACGACTTGATTTGAAGCCCTGCTTTGTTGTCATCTATGGCAACACCGCCTGCGCTATGTCCTGCACCCCAGACGATTCAGCCACCTAGGCTATGTAGTTAATTATCCATTTCTGGCTGGCGATGTTCCGTTAGCGCCATCAAATGGTGTTTACATATCTCAACTTGTTCGATTTGCTCGAGTATGTAATAACGTTTGCGATTTTAATAAGCGGAATCTTTTCATAACTGAAAAACTATTACATCAGGGTTTTCGTTATCATAAACGAGTTAAAACCTTTTACTAAATTTTATCATCGATATAAAAACTTAGTTCATAAATACTATGCAACCTGTAAACATCTATATTCACATCCCTTATTTTACGGTAATGTTTTACATAAAAGTAAAAAATACTTAAACTCGCCTAACAAACTTATAAAACCTTTAAATCGTCTAATTCATAGGGGTTATAATTACAGTATTGTCGTCAAATAATTACGCGTGGCATTCTTTGGTATTAACATTGAATTTTTGATAGGGGCTTTGCATTTTAACTAAACACATTATAAATATCTAAAATCTGTATTGCATGGACACGGGTTTTGTATTCCGGTATATGCATGAAATTTTTATGCTAAACTCCTCACAGGAAGGGATCTTTTGGAAACTGTATACTGAGGGTACATAACTTAATTTGTCAGTTGGTAATGGGGTGGAGCTGGCATGTCAGTTAACTGCTAGTAGTCTCTTGTGATTTCATGTTAATATCCGTATATTTGGTTCTTTCGGTTTTCATTTTTTGCCAACTGAATTTTACTGTTGTTATGATTGTGTTTTGATTTATCACATTGGCTATAGGGGAAGGTTTGGGCCCAATAAAACTAGTTTAACCCCGCCACAGCAGATTTGCGCCTGTCCTAAGTCAGGAAATTTATTAAGCCTTTGTGTGTCTTGACTGTTTTCTAGTTAGTTTACTTTATGTCTATAGGAGTCTAGGATGATGTTTATTTCGCTGAACTTGATAACTCCTTATTTGGGGGCCGACTCCGACCTGCCGTTGGGTGTGGGGTTTCCTCACAGTTCATTGAAGATCTTGTGGTGGCTTTGAGTTGTTATTACTCCCCTTTGGGTCGTTGTCTCTTTGACACATTCCCCATTTCCCTTCTTTTTTCTATTTAGTTGTAGAGTGAAAGATATGTTGTCATCTAGGAAACAGATATCCCATAACGATCCACAAAATCTTGATGTCGGTCGTTAAACTTCCAGTGAAAACTTCTATGGTGATGACTTTAAGTTGAACTTCTGAACTACTGAGTCAGTAAGTTCACAAGTTCTCTAATAAGCTAATTGGTACATGCGATACACCCCTATCACAATAAGTCACGTAAATTATGTACACGTGAATAGGGTACACTTAAGGCAAAATTATCATAATTTTTAATGGACAATACATTGTTCTTTTTCGCGAACGAGTCTTTCAAAAATGTTGCCATTCTAATGGGCAAACTTGTGCTACTCTGAATACTGATTTGCTTTAATACTTTAAAGATTATTTTTGACAAGTAACGGGGTTTCATACTCCCGAGTCAGGTTTTCTGAGTCAACGTATGTTCCTACAATTTTCCTGTAATGTTTTGTTTTCAACATGATCATTTGTATCTCATTTATTCAAAAGTTTTTACCACTGTAGCACGATTGGCTTCTGAAAAATAAGTAGAATATTTTGCTGTCTGTTAAGGAATCGCAACTAACCTAATATAGCTTCACTTGTTATCTTTTAATTAGCATTTGGTACAGACTTTATTGTAGAGTCCAATAACCCGATAAAGACGCTTCTTTCCAATTAATGGAATATACATAATTTTAATTGTTCATCTGTATGTGTGTCTTCATCTATTGTTCGTATTTTTTCTTTTGCCTTTTTTTGACTGTCAAAAGCAACAATGTCTCACTCTAGTGGCCAATTACAATATATCAACCCTAACTTCTGAATGCCGTGAAATAAACTCAATAGTTTTCAATAACTAGCTTGCCCTTTTTCATTCCGATTTTTAAATAAATTTCCGAAACTCTGAAATATTTGCAACTTGTTTCAAATTCTTTTTATATACCTTTTTGCATATCTAACAGTCATTCAAGTCATTGTCAAATAAATGATTGCAAAATTTTTACTATGGTGAATTTCCGGAAACTCGAGAAAACCTGTCCCACCTTTTCCTTTCTGAAGGAGTTTTGTGATCTTTTGCATCTGGTGGGAAAAGGCCAATGTAACTGGTTAACATCTTAATAAAAATCAAATGTCATTGAACACCCTTTATGTTCTAATATGCATTTCATCCCAGTACGAGCTTGATGTATTAAATGTGAAACTTGAGATGATCTGACCAACCCTTTAGAAGATATGGTGGATGTGAAAAGGTTTTTGAGAGACATTAATGACAAGACTACACAGATAATTCAAAAGAAAGGGTCAAATTCGAACTATGAACTAGCAAATCTTCTGAAGCATTCATGATATGCCCAAAAAGAATAAGTCCCTTGCAAAAACGATAACATTGAGAAATGAATTATTCATGTCCACTCCTTGTAACGTAAACCGTTAATTCTTTTTGGACTTCTGGGAACAATAAAAAATTGAAAAAAAGAGAACTCGTATCTTCGTCAAAAATATCTTGACAATGAAAGATTTCCTCATCATGAATTTGTTCGCAGAACCATTTCTTTTGCCGATAACCAGCCTTGTCGTTGGAATGTTATATTGCAAGAGCGACAACTCAAAAAATAATATAATAATTTAAATTGTTCTTTAAATCAGAATGCCTCTAACAGACGGGAAAATGGTGATACCTGACTTATGTCTTTTACTTTTGGTTTACATTCATAGAAGAATATGTATGATGTCTAAGTCTGGAATGTTAATAGACATCACAAATATTCTTCTATGAATGTAAACCAAAAGTCAAGATATTTTTAATAAAGTCAGGGACTGACACACTTGAAAAACCAGGGAATACTTACTAAACCATTGCTGATTGACGGAACTTTATCAATGTTGCAAAAGGGGTAGAAAATCTGTAAATAAAATGGTTTACAATGGTTAACAACATATTATTATAAGAAATAGAAGTGTTTTAACAAAGGTTAAACATTATATAGCAACAAAGTCAATGAGACAGAGATGTATAGTTTTTGAAATTTTACCTAAGAAGACAAAACAAAAAAAACATTTCAAAATAATTCACTTTGATTTGTTTTGATTTGATCTGCACTGAAGAGATGTAAGTTGTCGAAATGGCCATATGCAGAAACTGAATTTACAGTAACTTCAGTATTTTACTTTTCATTTGTCATTACCTTACGTCTGTCGTCCGTCCGTCTTTAATCTTCTCTCATCTGAAACCACTGGGTCAAATGCAGCCAGATTGTAAGCAAAAAGCATCTCAATGAGGTCCTTTGTAGTTTCCCTCATTTTCTTCCTATTCGCTCGCATACATAACCGCCATGATCAATTTAAGTTTCTGATTGCCTGATAAACATTTGTATTAACGAGACCAAATGAAAAAGAAATTGACAGCAGGATTCTATGAGAGCTCTTTAATTATCTTTCATCATTTCAACGCAGTTCTTCTCTCTATCTATACTAGTCAAATCTACTACCGGTATTATGTTTACCAAGTTTTGGTTCAATGTTTCTGCACTTTAGAACACATGTCCATTAGGCAACTATAGCAGAATAAATTAATATTGAAACTTAAGTCTGTAACAAAGATAATAATTGTAAACTTTTTTTTTCGGAAATACCAGTTCTTAAATATTGTTGACCTTTTAATCAAACGAGCAACTCTATATTTGCAGCTATAAGAACTATTGAGTCAAGTAATTCACACAAGTGCTGTAATAAGCTTTTACCCCCGGCTTGTGATGAATGCCGGCTTTTGATTGGATGGCAGCCCGTTGGTACAAATCCCATGCACCCGTCTCGTTGTTAAGAACGTTGCTAGCGCCAGTGTCATGGAATTCCTTTGTGATAACGTCACATATTCTATGACGTTAGTAAGTAAAAACTGGCGCCAAAAACTTTATAACCTCAAGAAATCATCAACCCAAAATCAAATGGCCTAAAAACAGCAAAGTCTGAGGTTGGTACCTTAGGTACCATCCTCGACATGGAAAGTGGGGCATTTTCTGCATATTTATCATACTTGTTTTATTGCGCAACAAAGATGACGTTGAAATTTCGTACAGATTTACTTCCATTAATGTGCTTTTTCGGTGCAATAAAAGACAAAGCCGGGGATAAATCCGTTACCTACGTTTCTACCCGTAGGCATTGAGATTGTACCACTCTTCAGCACCACTGTACAGCCTTCAGCTACGCCTCAGGCTGCACAGAAGTGCTTCAGGGTGGTACAATCTCAATGCATACGGGTATAAACGTAGGTAACTGATAATGATGATATGCGACACCACAATTTTGCTTGCAGCTGAAACAAATAAGTCACGTGAATGATGTACACTTGAGCCAAATTTCAGGAAGTCGTAAAAATTCATAAATAAAAATGCTATTCCCTCAATCTCACTTTTTAGATACATTGATGATGTTCTTTCCATTAATTAAGCAATAACTGTACATTATTTTAATATCCGAGGGCGTCAATCCAAAAATGCAGTTTACAGGCGACGCGCAGCGGAGCCTGTAAACGGATATTTTTGACCGTCAAATCAAGATTGACGCCCTCGGATATTAAAATAATGTATTGTTATTGCGATTCTAATGCAATAAAACAATATTTTTGTCGTATTTTTGTTAAAAAAGGCAAAAAATAAAAATTCCGCCAAACGACGTTAGAATCTTTTGTGCTGAACGTCGTCATAACAACACAACNATGCATTTTCACAAGCGGAGGACATTTTTTGGTTTGCTGTACGCTTCAAAGATTAAAAGGTGTTTTAACGATACAAATATGTTTAGTTTTGCTTTATTAACGAGATACAAAAGTTTTGTTGTTTTGGATTTTCAAAATGGCTACCAAATGGCGGCAAAACGCGGAACCTTCTCTGTCCAAGGCATGTTGATAGAGTATTTGACGGTCACTTTTGACCAATGAAATCTACTGTTACATTCATGTTGCATTAGAATAAAGAATCTTTTGCTATTTTCCTACTTACGGAGTTTATACGTTTGGCAGTTGAGCTAGCGAGAGCTAGCACAAATTATACAGACTTTCTTATTAGAAATAGTTTTCTCCATGACTGCCTTTTTAAATTGGTTAAGGCTTCCAAACATTCCGTCTTATCCGATAATTCAAAAGGTTTTCTTAATAAATATCAGTCCCTTGTGGAAAAATTTGAAGTTGCAGTCCGAACTCGATTCAGTATCCTTTTTTTTACTTAAGACTGGGATGATCTTTTTTTTTCTCAATGTAAACGACCTTTCAGTAGCAATTGCTGTTGAGTTGCTACCAGACACTACCACAATGGAAGGGGGTTTGATGTGCCATAAAACCGGTTTAACCCACCGGTCCAATTTCTTTCGAAATACCAAGGCAAGACCATTGCGGATTATTTCCTGTGGTTTTCCACCTGCTTTGTCTTTTGCCTCTCAGACTTTAGCTCTTGAAAATGCTGTTCGGTAATTTTGTTATTATCCCAATCGTACTCTCATTGGTTTTATAGTCCTGCATTACCAAATGGTAAAATCATTGTTATTACAATTTTGTTCAGAGCCATTTAATGTAATACAAAAAATTCCGAAGTTGCAGTAAATTTCGTTATGCTGTACACGTGTTTCAAGGAGTAACCTCTCATCAGCAGCATTAAAAAGAAATGATGTAAAAAATTAGTAAGCATAATACCTATAGTAGAAATGATATCGACAATGCCGACAAAAGATATATTGAATAAGCGATGTAGACAATGTCGTACTGATATAAAATTTTGACAACATATAAGATGAAGAAACAATGTCGCAAAATCGCAGTGTCGACAATGCTGGGGAGGTCGGTAACACTAAAGAGGTAAACGATGTCGACAATATTTCCAGATATCGTCAACATTCCGACATCGACGATGCCAACATTATCTATGAGGTAGAAACGATATGGACAATGTCGTACCGATATCTTCACCATAACAATGTCGGCAATGTCGACAACATTAATAATTGATGTAGACTATGTTGTAGTCATATTGTCAACTTTGCAATGTCGACAGTTTGTTAGAGGTAGAAACGATCGTAGACAATGTCGTACTTATATTGTCAAAATTGCGATGTTGACAATATCTGCAATGACGTAAGAGGTAGAAACGATGTACGTAATGACTTACGAATATCGTCAATATCGCTATGTCGAAAATGTCGGCCATGTCGAAAACTTGTCAACGGATAAATCGATTCTGACAGAGTTTTTTTCCGACAACGACAATATCATAATGTCTCAAAAACATAAATCACTATCGGCTAAGTACGAATCGATGAGATCATAATCAAAGTCGAAACAATGAATTCCAACTGTTGAAAAGGGAATTATTACGGTACTTAACAATATAAATTATCTTATCGCAGTCGCATATATTGTTTTGCCTATAATAATGATCTCAACGATTCGTGCTTGGGCGATAGTGTAAATGCCCTTCTTGGCGAGATCGATACACCATTGTTTACTTGACATACACCATTCGAATGGGCATAAAATTGCACTAATTGGCTGAATATCGTTTGCTGTTATTCATATATCAAAAATTTGTATTCAATAACATATTTTTGATTAGCATAAGGAAATCATTCTCCCAAGTCAGGTGTTCTGAGTCAATGTATGTTCCTTCGGGGTACGTACGCAAATCCAGAACACCCGACTCCGGAGGGCGAACGAAATTGGTTTTCAAAATTTATCTACTAAATCGGCATATCGATTCTGTGTTTTTGTTGATTAATCATGATAAAGAGATTATATTCATATTTCATCATGAATGTCCTCGACAATTGTTCTCCTCGTCCAGATTTGAATCTTGCAATCGAAAATAATGTTCATTATTAATTATTCTAAAATTGGTAAATTTTCTGCTACATTGATGGACTGGTTTGAAACCTCCTGACAATTGTTTATTCGTCTTTCAAATATTGTTTTTCCACTGGAAATGTAAACAGTACTCGAAATTATCAATTGTTTTTAGCTGTGGTGTAACTTATGAAAGAGCAGCCAATGTGCTGTGGAAAATCGGGTGAGCAGTAGGCACTAATTATTTGACTTCCTTGTTCCGTTTTAAGTAGTCAACTTAGTTGAGAATATTGTTTGTGTGTGTATTGTATTTCTGTCTTTTTGGAGGAGCTGGATTTGATAGATTGTTACCGCAGATGCGGTAAACTTTTATCGCAATGTTGAGGTAGTTGCCACAATTGATTTCTGACATTTGGTCAGATATGCGGTTTCCGCTGTCTTTTTTTCATATCATAATATGTAAAATAATTTGCCCATGAACACTAATTTTTCATGTTATATTCTAAAAGCATATACCTTTAAGGAGTTTCAGACATAATTTCAAGAAACTGACATTACTTACTCTGACACTCTTATTTATTTTCACGCCTTACACATTTCTATACAATTCTAATGAAAAACCTAGAAAAAGGACATTTCCCGCCAAATATTAATTGCTTGTATCTCAAAATCAAGCGCATGAACCTATTATTTTTTCTTGTTTATTGTCAATATCTCATTGGGCCGTACTAATACAGAACACTTTTATGAAATTCTCATTACTTTCATTCGAAGGTGGCAACTACCCTAAGCCAGATCGAGTTATTTCGTCTGACATATGTAACATATAAATTGGCAGTCAATTGGTGCCAAGTAATAGGCATATTTCATGTCGCATTTGTAGTGGTGAAGCGTGGAGCCGATTTCACATGAAATGAAGTTACCTAGAAATTGCATTGACGGATTTCACGTGACCGTAGGCGAAAGTGATAGGCATACGCAACCGCTATCTCATTGCAACGCCCTATCTGATTTTAATTTTTCATCATGTCAGCAAGTACTTTCAATTTTTTTTTTCAAATACTTTTTGGCATATCTTACATTCGTTCAAGTCATTGTCAAGTAACTGTCTGCAAAATCTTTGGTTCTAATTTTGTTTGATTTCCGTAACTCTCGAAACCTGTTATAATTTCATTTTTTAGTAAAATTATCTTCATAACAACATTATTTTTCAATACTAAACTCAAACATGTTAAATATGCTCAGCTCAAAAGTTTATACACCAGAGCATTTCTGAAAGCGTTTCGCGGTTGTTTTGCACCTGTTGGACAAAGAGTAAGCCACTTGTATACATCTACGATTTCTGCATCAGGCGCTTCATAGTGGCTGTACAGTTTTCAGCTTGATCTTTCAAGCTGGAACCGCTTGCCCAAGCCAAAGCAACATAGTTTTCATCATTTAAGGTCGTTATAATGTTTCCAATGGTTTCAGTCAAATCAGAATGACATTAATCTAAATATAACATTTGTCAAACAGGAATTATGTCCAGATATTCACACTTTCACACATATGTTTTCATTCATGTGGTTGTTGTGGCTCAAAGGCATCTGGATTCTGCTTTTTAATCAAAAAAGTATTTGTAGAGATCCATCGATTATCTTCTAGTATTAGAACACATATAGATTTAAGCGGCTCTTTCCGAGTGCCTTTGTGCTTGGGATGGTCATGAATTTTAAGGGACTAAACATTGGTTAGTTACATAGGGCACAGAACCGTTCCTGGCTGCATTGGCCTTGTTGAAGGTGCATGCGATTCTTGCCGTCCTATTAATATAATGCTGATAGGCAGATGGAGTTCTTCCTAACCGATTGTCGGAGGGATTTGCAGTTGGAGTTCTTCCAAGTCCATTGTCGGAGGCATTGACAAAAACAGTCGAGTTGACGTAGGCGGACGCACACAAACACCGTGAGATTCTTGTATGCAGGGTCCAGTTGCCGAGGCTTTTGTACAAAAATTCCCAGATTGACAGTATTTGGTTGTGGCGGCAGAATGGGGATACATTTTGTTGATGGAGAGAAGAGTGGATTTTTCTCCGATAAAACTTTCTTTAGCCTCAGCCTCAGTAAATAGAACAGTTGGTCATTGTCGATTCATTAATGCGCATAAGAACTTGGTCGTCTATTTTCTGTAGACCGATATCTTGAATGATGACTTTGGGTTTAAAAAGAGATCCTGAAACAACAACGTGAGTCAATGGAGGAGTTTGTGGGGTAGCTGAACTTGATGGGGCATTCAAATTCTTTAGGGCTCTATTCTTCATCTGAATCACTGCGCAATTTAACTTTCTCTCTATCAAGTTTAAGTTCTTTTAGTTCATCTTCAAGATGACTGATACCTTTGTCCTTAGACCGATCTTCGGTGGGGAAGGGGTTTGCGTGAACATCGTCGATGTTGCAACTCATCGTCCGAATTGGCCATTCCAGTTTGTTCAACCTTCAATTACACAGCGACGTTTTTACTCTGTATGATAACCTCCTTCTGTCATACTCGATTATAAAGCTTGTAAAAATTGATGAGTGTACCATGGAACACTTGTGTCGTCTGCACTACAGGAGAGCCATTCCAATTAATAGTATGTCAACAGATTTCACGTCGCACGTTCCTTTCATGGGATAAATGGGGTCCAATAGGGACGAATCTCAAAAATAAATATTTCTTAATTTTTAGTCCGATTTTGATGCAGTTTCTTTCAATGGATTCAACATAGTGCTTAGGCCATTGGTTCCGGGTAACTAATTATTTTCATGTAGAATTTCAACCAAAATGCCCTAAACTTGACGTCATACTACCATTTCCATATGTTTTGTTGCCACTAATGACAACTGATTTCATGTAGAGGGTGTCGCCATACATTACTGGTTAAATTTTCCGGGTACTATGTCAGGTTAGATTTTTCAGAAAATGGCTCCTTTTGAGCATCACCAAATTTGACATGGATTTTCTGTAATTATCTCCCTTTGATCTCCAATGACTATACTGTATCAATACTCTACCACAAAATAGCTTTAACTAGTATCTTTGTTTGGTTTTATCTTCTGAACTATATCAATTTTGTAAAACAAAAAGCAGAATTTCTGTATATTCTAAGGGAAATCTCTGGGGCATACCCAAACTTGAGGTACTTTTTTTATAGGACTAGTTTCGTGCCCCACCGATCTATTTTTAGAATAATTAGTTACCTTGAACCATTATATTTTTGATAACTTGTTTCCTTTCCGAGCTACGAAGGGCCAAACCTGGCAAAAATTGCAAATGTGCAGATTACCTTAAAGGAGTAGGTGCGATAAGGGCCTTATTTGGCCTCAAAAAATAAGTTTGCTTATATTCACATTATATATTGTTGAAATGTTCTATGGATATAGGTTAAAAGTTAAAAGGAAGATTACTCAAGTATTGGTGTACGATTACAGAGTTTGTCAGTGTAGAAAATGGGACAAATTGCACATTTTGTCGAAAAATGACAAATTTGACTCATTCTGACTACTTTTTCTGAAGAGGAAGCATAGAGCACAGGCAAGAACCACAAAAATATTCATATAGGAGGTCCAATGCATCTGTAGTAACAATTTGGTAAAATATCTATTTGGTTCTTGAATGTGCTCTATTTTTCCGATTAGAAAAACTGTTCGAAAATATGCCAAATTCCTTGTATTTCTATGAAAACGTTCAAAAGTAGCTTCAACATGACGTCAGATCTTTACCTATTGTGACGTCATGGGTTCTAAATTTTGTATTTTTTCCTTAAGTGGTATCTTAACTTTCAAACCAACATTAAAGAAAATATCCAGGTGCAACTTCAAAAATCACAGGCCCTTATCGCACCTTATCCTTTTCATTTTCATCGAATTTCGATGGATTTTTTTCTTTGGATTCATCTTGTCATAAGCTTTCAATAGTATGTCAATAGATCTGTCGTAGCTCTTACCGTTTCCGAGCTATAAGGGGTCACAGAGGCCAAAATCGTAAATTTTCAAAGTATGTAAAATCTGAACTTTTCATCGAATTTTAATGGAATTTTCTTCTTTTTAATTCGTCTTGGTATGAGCATTCAGTATTCGAAAAATCTCTTACCGTTTCCAATCTTAATTGGGTCAAAGGGGCCAAAATTAATGTTTTTCAAAATATGTCAAATCTTAATTTCATTATATCTTAATTTCGATTGGAGTTTTTTGTTCTTTTAACTCCTCTTAATGCAAGCTTTCAGTAGTACATCAACAAATTTGGCATACCTCTTTAATGTTGCCAAGCTTTAAGAAATCAAATGGGATAATTTTTTGTCCTCAGTTTGTTCCCAGCTAATTACTGTATCAATCTCCTTATTGTGTACACCTTCACTTTAAATTACACTTGTTCAAATTTCCATCTGTGTCGATCTGCTGCTGCTTGGGCTGATTCTGGTCATGATGGGAATCCCAGGTCATTCTTTTCTTTTTCAATTACCCTACTCCATGTTTATGTAGGTCGTCCTTTTTTTCTTTATCCTTCTGGCGTCCATGTGATTTCTACACTCGCATGTCAGTTGTTTCCCATTCTTCACATACTAGTATGCTAAAATATCTGCAGGGTCTTCTCATTATGATATTTCTGATCTTCATCATGCAAGCTCTTCTCCTTACCTCTTCATTCGTCATTTCCTGTGGCCAATGTATTTTTTTAGATTCTCCTGAGGGATTTGTGCAGAATTGTGTCTAACAAACTGTAATCACTTTTTGTTATCTTCCAATTTTACTATCATAAAGTAGAACAAACACAACATTTGAAATAAATAGTAAGATTTTTTTTAAAGTTGTGCATGATTCCAGATTGAAACTAATATTTTATGTTCTTTAGCGAGGTCTAAGCGTCTTCTGTTATTCTCGTTTGTACCTCCAGTGTTAGGCAGCTTTGCTTGGAGCTATATAAATGATGGGACATCTTCTATCTCATTTTCATCTGTTTTGGTGATTCACTGACTGTTGTTTGCGTTCAATCAAATTACTTTCATTATTACAGCTTTTATCTTAAAGGCCAGTGGAATGAGCAAATTTACTGTCATTATTTAATTTTAATTACATTGGTCTTTTGTCTAGTTAGAGGTGCGCGATGCCTTATGCGTAATTTAAATCATCTAATTCCTGGTAAAATTCCATCTTATTCCTGTGTTGTTTTCTGTTGTTGCTTTTTTCAAGATCCAGTCTATAACCACGAGAAAAAGGAAAACTCACATATTGCTGGCTTGTTTTACACCTGATTTGATCTGAAACTAGTCAGAGATTCCGTAAGGTATTATTACTGCACACCCATTGTCTCTGTACATACTCTTTACTAAGTTGATCAACTTTTCAGGTATACAATATAGTTTCATTATCTTCCAAAGTGTTTCTTCATGTAAACTGTGAAAGGCTTTTTTGTAATCAATATAACATATGTAAAGATTTGAATCAATTCTACAGACTGTTCTACTATACTCCTCAGAACGAATATCAGTTCTGCTGTGCCTCGTCCTTCTGTAAAACCTTTGCCTTTTTCTTAGATGTTTAGCAACCTCTTCTGCTATTCTTTTGATTATTATTTTCCTAGGAATTAGGTATTCTATGAATCAGTGTTATTCCCCTTAAGTTTTCACAACATGTTAGGTCTTCTTATTTGGGTAGTATGACAATTACTTTAGTAACCCCTTTCTCAAATCTGTCGGTGTCTTTTCATTATTCCATATGTTAGTGATTATATAATGAATTTGTTTGGAAGACGTGTCTTGGTAGGCTCGCAATAGTTCACTAGTAATGTTATCTATCCCTAGAGCTTTTCAGTTCTTTAGCTCTTTAATGACAGCTCTAATTTCATTCAGTATTGGTGTTTCTCATTGATTGGTCGTGTTTGGATATCTTCAAAAACTGTATCTGCTGGTTCTTGGGGTTCAAGTCTATTGAGAACTTTATTGAAGTGTTGATACCACCTTGATTGTACTTTGCTGTCATTGGTCAAGATTGCTCCATATTAATACTTTATATGTTCCATTTGCAGTGGTTTTTCATAGCAAAATATTTTTGTTACATTGTATAGTGCCTTCATGTTTCCTTTACATGCTGCTCTTCCAGTGTCAGTGGCGAGATTTTAAACTTGCTACAAGTCAATCTATATGTTCAATTTTCAAGAAAAATATTTGCATCACTTAAAATATTCACATGTAATAAAAACTGCTATTAGAGAGATACAGTGCTCAGCAGCAGTCAGTCGACTCCTGCGTCTCTCTAATAGCAGCTATTATTAAATGCAAATAGTTTGCCAATAAAAAGGGGATGGAGTTAAAAAAAACATAGAGAGGGGCTTGTTGCAAGTCTGGCGAGATGTTAAAACCACTGTTTCTTATATCTTTCACACTCCCTTTTATATCTTTGTCTTTGTTTCTGTATTCTTGTTGTCATTCTTCTTTGATTCTCTCCGATCTTGTTCCATCTATTTTATTTTTCAATGTTTTATTTAAACAACAACTTCTAAGCTGTCAGCACTTATCTATTCTTGAATAATTACATTTCATGCATATTCATTTGAATTCCGTCAATTTGATAGGTCAACACCGATCACGTGGCATATCAATGTGAAGTTGCAATTCCCATGAAACACATTTGACCACATGTTCACGTGGCGGATTTATTTGTGAAAATAGAATCCCAATGTACATGATGTGCTTTCCTGTAAATAAATTGTGTCTTTTTATTTCAGTTAAAATATAATTATAAGAATTGAATGCATTATTTTGAAGTTTCATAGGGATTATGAAAGTGTTGACCGGGCGCACATTTTCAACATGAATGTGGAGTTTGTCAACGACGTTCTGTAGTTGTCCTGAAAGCTTTCTTTGTCTTCTTCATTTGCATCGTTAGTGGGTTCATAAACTTCTCCGATGGTAGTTTTGGTGTACTTTGACCAGAATCTAGTTGTAAAGATTCGGTTGCTGGGGGGATTTCATTCGTACAGTGGTTTAGACACCTCTTTAGACATAGCTATGCCAACTCCATTATTGTGATGATTATATCTGCTCTTCCAAAATATATGATGGTCTCTCTCTGTTTTTGGGTGTTAATTTTGCAAGCCCCTACATTCACTAATTCCTAGTACTAGTATGTCTAGTTGATATCTTTTCATTTCCTTAATGACTTGTGTGGTTTTGCCCGCAGCACAAATGGTTTGGACATTCCGTGTTACAATTCTTCTAGCTATTTTAGGGTTAACCAGAGTGTTTTTCGGTATTCATCCTTATGCGTCATGTTGACATCTTCATTTCCCTGGGTCGAAAATTGCACAATACCTGGTCTCCTCTCCTTTCTATGTCACTCGATTTGTCTGTAGTTTCCGTAATCAGCTGTTATGTCAGAGGTGAGGATGATAATTCTGTAGGTTCGAGTTTTCTGTTGAGTTTTTCCCCTTAGACGATTCAATTATTAGTGCTCGCGAACTACATATGTTCGACCTTTCTGTCTGAGTTAGATTCAATATCCTTTGACTTTCCATGTTCATCCACAAGACAGTGGACCTATTTAACCCATAGTTTGGAAAGGTTGGTGAAAGCACCAGTGTTCCTGCACTCTGCAACCTAGGGTCCTTTCTGCTCCGAGATCTTAAAATTAGCCTTCAGTTTGACTGTGTTGCTGCACAGAGGCAATGAATGAGTCTTGGTAGTGTAGGGGCTATATACTGGTAAGGAGAGGTTTACGCTTTCACTACTGTCCATTTCACCTACAAGTAGACTAGCCAGTGGCAGTAAAGATCTACAGACGTCCGATCTCTACCGCACTAGACTCTTATCACTGGCCTTTGGATTAATCACCAACACACAGATGGTGTGTATACAGCGACCAAAGGCCAAATTATTAACAAGGAAATGTCACCACTCAAACAACAGTTAACGATCAGAGAGAATATTACCTACAATAATCATTGTTCCTGGACATGTGATGATATGATTAATGCACTCAATCATTTGCTGGACAACATTTTTGTTCGTTTTGGCAACACTATTTATAAACAAGTCAAAGGTATTCCCATGGGTACAAATTGTACACCTCTCATTGCAGATCTTTTCCTGTTCTGTTATGAACGAGACTTCAAAACGGAACCATACAAAACAGTGATAAACAGTGACAAACTTCAATTTTCAATGATAAAAGCAGGTATATTGACGATATCCTTACTATTGAAAATCCCCTGTTTTTAGATTATGTAAACAACATTTACCCACAAGAGCTGAAATTAAATAAAGCTAACCATGACTCCAAATACTGCCCTTTTCTAGATCTAATTATCATTATCGACTGTGGTAAAATAAAAACTAAAATATATGATAAAAGGGATGATTTTGATTTCACTATTACTAATTTCCCTTTTCTTGACGGCGACATTCCTCTGGCTCCATCCTATGTGGTGTCTTATAATAATATTTCTCAACTAGCACGATTCGCAGGCGTTTTTTATACTCTTGACGATTTTAATGAACGTAACCTTATTTATACAGCCAAACTTTTACAACAGGGTTAAATATTTTATAAGTTGTTG
Source organism: Modiolus philippinarum (assembly GCA_002080025.1). Lineage (NCBI taxonomy): Eukaryota > Metazoa > Mollusca > Bivalvia > Mytilida > Modiolidae > Modiolus > Modiolus philippinarum. Next base: position 94,517 of record MJUU01034953.1, read on the forward strand.
AATACATTTAAGAAGTTTTATAATAGATATGAACAATTGATATCTAAACATGGCGTTTCTCGCAAACAGCTTATTACTAAGGGTATTTCGAATCCTCATTTCTACGGAAATATTGTTAAGAAATGCAAGAAACTGATTAAAGATCCAGAAAAGGTGGGACGTAACTTACATTCTACACTTAATAGGGGATATCGACAGGATACTCTGCTTGCATTCGTAAAATTAGCTTTGAGATCTAGTGACCTGAAAATTTTACACACATACTGGCCTCTCACTGATAATGCCGATGTCTACTGAAATATATGATGATTCTTGGCCAAAACCTTCGGAAGTTTTGAGTTTGATTTTTCTTCTGTATAGCGCGACAGTGTTTTACCAGCAGACTAGGCTCCTTGAGCTAGCCGGCAATGTAGCGGCGATACCCCTTGACCTATATTTTAAAATTACGTATTGTCATTTTCTCTCCTTTCAAGATTGTGGTCATGGATTTATTCAGCTATAGGGAAACGGGACAGATAAAGGGAAGGTTTGGGTACCCATAAACCGGTTTAACCCTACCGCTGGCTTTTGCTAGTGCCGGTACCCAGTCCGGCTGTCCCGAGTTCCTACCTTTGTTTACGTTTCTCTTTTGTCTTATTCGCGTTTTCCCGGTGTAATTCCTTGGCAGATTGTGGCATGTAATTATAATTTTCAGCCATTGTACGTGTTTCCTGTTATCCATTTTTACAGATTGTATTTGCATGTTTATCGCCCTGAAAGTAAGTCAGTATTTTCATCTTTGCTGTAACAAGAGCAAGATCGTTTACTTCTGAAATTGATACAACAAAATATTATTGAACCGAAATTTGGAACAAATACTTCCTAAGACCCCCCTCCCATAAAAAAAACATACACCGATGACAAGATAAGCATCCATTTATGAAATACTTCTCTTCTGTAAATGGTGGTTTGCAGTGTGAGATGGCCAATGTGAGATCGATGCATGCGACCTCGATTGTCTCCCATGGATAAATGAACAATCGAAAGTGTTCATTTCTTTGGTACAACAATCGTATAAACCATAGAGATACGTCATAAAACACCTGACATCACAATATAAGGTACACTCAAATGACACGACATTACTTGAACAGTATAGGTTTCCAGATGTTTCTTGTCGTATAGCTACTTACATTCGATCAAAATCAAAGATCAGAATATCTTTCACTCATGAAATAAATTCTTCGTCTTATTCTCTCGTTTCGCTACACTCCACTCGAGAAAAGATGGAATTTCTTACATTCGTGAAAGATACCCCGATCTTTGATCTGCTCTCATGTAAGAAGCTATTATTCTTTTTTCTCTTTTTTTATCTAAATAGTTTCTTGATTTTCATGTAAATCGTTTTTGAAAAATAAATAAAAGTCAAAAATGATACCATTACCGGTGAAAGTAATGAACCAATCAATGGTTGAGGGATTTCATCATGAAAACAAACAAAAACAATTATTCCATCTCTAATCAATAATCCCGTCCTCCATCTTGGTTTATCTGAACATCTACGCAGATTTAGTTCACAAAAACGATGCTGAAGAGCTAATGTAGCATACCAAAAGCTTTTAAAACTGTTTTAGGAATTCTTTCGATAGCTGTTTCAATAGGTCATTGCTGGGACAATTTCCAAGTATAAAAAAGCATCTGCAAATTATTTCGATAGTTCTATGAAAATTCATTGTACAATACCAGTGAACTCAAATTAACTTACTTCATTTTAATAAGTAAAATTAAATGTTTACACACTTCAAATAGCAACAAAAAATATTGAGGTTCTCGGGTGGGCGCCTACTTCATCGGCCAAGTTGTTTGGAAATTGTGCATAAGTAACGGGTGTATAAATCACACAGGAACGATGCACTTAGTACAACAACATTTCCAAAATGAAACTATAGGTTAAAAATGGTTTGTCATGGTTTATGCACTAAAACACCCGAGGCGTAGCAGGAGATGTGTAATTTACTCATCCTTCATGATAGACATCCATCATGGCCACTTTAACCGCGATTTACACAGTTATTGCAAAGTTGCGAACGTTTACATTATTTTTATTTTTATACTGTAAGCAAAATTAATTTTCTCGTAAAGGACAACTTTTAAAAATTTGCAATAATGGTTTTTAATCCAAATTGACCTTTCTTGTTTCGTTTAATGAAGAGCTCAATTTCTTTTTGTTATCGACGTGTGAAACAAAAACAAATTTCAGACGTTGAGCCAAGTTTATTTCTACACAAACTTTTTCAGTGTCATATTTTTTCATAAGTACCTGTAATTTACGGGCGTAAAATTACCTAATAATTATGCATGGCATTAATCATTATGAAGGGTGATAAAATTTCTTATCACTTGACTAGCTTCATTCTCAAATTTGATACTGTCCTCGTCAATTCGACGAGCATGTGTAATAGCTTTTCAGTGACTTGGTAGAAAGCGCAAGATTGACAATCAATAAATAAGTAATTAATAAATAAAACAGTGATCAATCATTAATAAAGGTAAAGATCTAATAACCGATGGACCTCTATAAGTAATGAGAAAGTGTGTACATATGGGCGTAGAAAGAATATATTTCTTTAAAGGAATCTGAAGGGATTGATTCTCAGTTTACGTTTATTTTCATCAATAGTTAAGATTTAAAAAGGAAATTTGATAGTACATCATATTTTATCAATAGACAAAGACGTAGTGTATAATTTACTGTAAATTTATTTAATGATGTGAGACAGTATACAAATAATATATAATTACGAAGTAAGGTGAAAACTGACCACAAGTCCTGCGGACAAAAATAATACAGAGTTGATCATTTTAACGGCCAGGGGATTTCCGAGGACATCTCTTTTATTAGTGTCAATCCAAGCGTGACATTCTTTGGGAGACACAAATCAAGGTATAGGTGATATCACACAAGTGTGAACATTCTTTCGTTTTCAACTTTCGACCAGCCATTTCTTGTATACGAAGAGAACAGTGAGGATTTTATTTTATTCAAGATATGGGGAGGAGCTCCTGTGCAACAGCGAGTCTTATTTTAGCGACTTGTTTAGGACCTATTGCTATTACTTTACTTGCTATTTCATTCGCTACAGACTATTGGATAGAGTTTACAGTGGATAGAAATAAATTACCTAATTCTTTGAAAACAGATTCAACAAAAGTGCGATATACATTTACAAGAAATAGGGGTATTTTCAGGGAATGTTACTATGGAAACGATACTGATGGTAAGTGATTTTACTACATTTGTAGCCTTTCCGACTGCTATGCATGAAGTATTGACCAGTCAAACTAACCCTAAAACAGCTTCACTAGTTCGTAGCTTTGGTTTTCCCTTTATTTAGCATGCATTTAAAAATAATAACATATAGAAAGAGTATTATGTGAACTCGCAATCATGGGCGAATCCAGGATCTGAAGTTGGAGTGGATGCGATCGTAAAAATCTTGTTTTGGACAACTTTTTGGCAACAACTTTGGTTGTACGTACTTGGCTATGTTCTGTGAAAATATATTGAAAATATGTGATGATCTTCTATTCTGAATTAGTAAACAAAAAGATGCTCCATTATATTATACCGTTCTATCCTTTATTCGGGCTCCATAACAAAATATATGTGGGTCTACGGCTATATGAAAGAAAGACCTATACTGAGCTCTGAACAATTTTACAGAATATCGAAAATGTTCATTTTGACAATGTCCATATCCTAGTGCCATCTAAGCCAAAAACAATGAAATAAGTATACGAGTTCTAAGCCATTTTGAGTGTTAAAGCATAAAATAACGCAAAGTCGGTTTGAAGCAGAATTTTGGATGATGGCGATACATCATAGCTGAAGAGATTGCAACTCTTTGGAATGGTTCTGTGGTTCTGAAATAAAGATTGTAAGTTTGAAATGATAATGGGTTGGGTTGAAGATTTGAGTACCAATGTAGGGTAGGAGTGTTACTAAATGTGTAAAATCTGTCAGTCACGCGAAACTGAACGGAAATCTGAAGCCCGAGAATTTAAACCTAAGATGTCACATCCTCGTCATTCCTCAAAATTACTAAAGCACATCTCATTTTGGGTATTCGGAGCACTCTATACTTTGCAGAATCGCTGATTTATATGAGATTTGAACAATAATCATTTCCCCTCGCAAAGAAAAATCTCTAACATTGTGAGAAATAATAGTAATGAGAAACCTTGTTGTGAAGGGTTGCTGTTATATTTAATTTGTTCAAGTAAGAGGCGCCCAGTACTTGTTGAAACCATAATTTTGGCAAAAACTTTCAATTTAATGCAGAAATTACACAAAAAACCTTTAAATCCCATTTTTTTTTATTGTACTCCACAGGAACCTTTTTTTTTCGAAGGAGGATTACAATTAAAACTAATTGCTTACATTGTTATAGAATATTAATACAGGTATTAATATCAAGTACAATGCGCCTAATTTTATGCTAATTATTCGAGATAATAAATACATGTTTAGAAAGCTTAATTAATATGACATGTTTACAAAGCCAGATTTCATAAACAAAACGAGACAAACTTAGTTATCTGGCCCCTTATCAAACAATTTTATGTAGTAAAACATTGCTTCAGGACACAAATCTATAATTCTTAAGTAAAATACTTAATGATTGATTCATCAAACAAAATACTGAATGTAAAAAAAAAGATTTAAGGAAAAGATAAATGGTAATTTTTGTTTATGCCGGAGGATCATCATACATAATAGTGTTACTCCTTCCTTGTTTCTTATTTACAACCCCTTTTCAATAAAATAGTAAGTTAAATTAACAATCCAATGTATGTATTATCTTTCAGCACGAGTAATATGGGCAAGGTACTTTATCCTAATAATGTCAAGGTCTGGGGCCAATAGTAGGAGAACCAACCTGATTATTCTGTATATATGTCGCCTGCATTCACGTAGTGGCGACTTATAGGGATCACTTTCCGTCGTCTTGCGTCGGCGTCGTCGTCGGCGTCACAAAAAATTGAACCACATATCCCAGCCTTCTGCAATTTGGCATTGAGTATCAGTATTGGGACCTATACCGTGTGAGGGAGTTTTGGATCTCTCGAATGCCCACTTCCTGTTTGATGGAACTTTGAATATTTTTCACTTCTTGAAAATTTCTGTCACATTTTTCTCAGGAATCACATATCCCAGCTTTCTGAAACATGGCATAGACTATCAGTATGAGGACCTATACTGTGTAAGAGGGTTTTGGATCTCTCTAATGCCCACATCCTGTTTCAGGGATCTTAGAATATCTTTTAGCCGACACATGTCTTCCTTGGAAGACTTACTACTAAATTAGACATCATTTTATTGTTATAAAATGTTATAAAGAGTTATGCAATTAATTGGGCAACATGTTTTGAATTGAATGCTTTAGGGACCGACCATTTAACTTGAAGGGGGGGGGGGCTATGGTTTTTTTCTAAAAAAATATTTTGGATCTGATTTTATGTGAAAAAAATATTTTGTCTGCCAAAATGATGAAAAAAAATTTTCTGAATGAGGCTTTCTGCCAAAGAAAATAATGTTAATTTTGAAAAAAAATATTTTGTTGATACGCGTGCAAAAAATAAATAATTTGTTTCGCGCGAAGTGCGAAAAAAATTTTCTGTCCAGAAAAAAAACCATAACCCCCCCCCTTCAGGTTAAATGGTCGGTCCCTTAGTGTTTGTAGTACAATGATTGTAACTGTATGGAATCTACAATATTATAAATATTTAGATCGGTTCTGTTTGCAGAATGTTAGGGTTTCAAACAAAATTCAGTGGGCATATTTGTTTAGTTTGATTAAAATGTTCTATATAGAAGACGGCAGTGGCTGTCACACTGCATCTTCGCTATCCAAGGGTTACGATCCACCCCTCTTCTCCTAACATTCTCCATTGCTCGGCCTAGTTCTTTCGTCAGTAATCGACCCAATACCGTTTTGACAGTGTTGACGTGCACATCCAGTGTATATACAAAGCTTTACAACGGCATCAGTTTGCAGAATTAAAGCCTTTGGATGGAAGGTGTCAGTATTTTTGCACGTAAGGATGGAATTTTGTGTCTATACGTTTTGAATACATTTTAAACCAAATTCTATAAAAGAACATTGCATTAACAATGAAAGGATATGGAGTAAATGCACATGAGACAAAGTCTCTACAAATACATGATTAAACCAAGCAATGGAACAACGCTTTTATTATTGTTCTTCATCTTGAAGTCACCATGAGGCCTTCAACAATGAGCTATGTTCATACTTCATAGTAAGTTCAAGACGACCCCAAGCACCGGTTGGAGCGGAATTCATTGCTAAATGTCGAGCAACGCTACATCCATGTATCCCTTTCATCATGGATGCGGGGTTGTCAACACACATAAAATTAACTGGCAAAGTGCTCTTACTATTGCTGTCATCGGTTGCCCGACAAAAAGACCCATAGAAGGCAAGCACAACATATAAACAACCACAGGTCACCCATCGAGTCAATAGCAAGAAAACTTGGCATAATAAAACAATTAAACAGTGACAAAAGAAATTTGCTTAGTACAAAAATAAATGCCAAAATTTTAAAGTATGACAGTGTATCCATATGAGATATTCTCTAAAGAACAAGTACATCATAACTGAAATGTATAGAGAGCATACATCTCTCACACGGGAAATCTTTTCTGTTCATGTTTACTTATTTGAAAACAACAGAAAGAAAACTACATTTTACTAACACCAATTTGACATGATAAATACCTTTGATCACATACATGTTATGTGTCAACTGTCTGTCAAAATAAATAATCAATCCATGAATGTATGTAAATTTAATCTATATAAAAAAAGTAACATGTGTAGTTTTACATTTCCGACATTTGAATAACATTTTAGTAAACGAATTTTACATTCTTGATATATGTCTGTTTGTTGTCATGGCAGTGTTAGTGAGTTTGTTGTCATTGCAGTATTAGTGATTTTGTTGTCATGGCAGTGTTAGTGATTTTGTTGTCATAGCAGTGTTAGTGATTTTGTTGTCATGGCAGTGTTAGTGATTTTGTTATGTTTCTCTTTTTTTTTAGTCAATTTAAAAAAATCAACATTTAATTCTGTGTAAACAGTTAAAAAAACATTTCGCCTTAAATTAAAATACGTGTACATGCTACCGTAGTATGTAATTTGTTCTGTTGGAACAATAATGGGTCGTTCCAAAATCAAATGTGCATTCTACGTTTCGACTCGATTACTTCTTGAATAAGTTATAAATCGCAAATTAAAAAAGAAACAACATCCCTTGAGCTTCTACCCTGCAGTACTTCGATTTTTTGAGTTAAAACTGTCAGATAAATCAGGAAAACTGTGATACAGTTGACTAGTATTTTGATTTTTATGCCCCGCCCACGAATGTTGATGGGGCATATAGTGTTACCCTTGTCCGTCCTTCCGTACGTCCGGTTAAGTTTTGCGTTTAAGTACATTACTCAGAAACTGTAAGAGGTAGAACAATAATAGTAGGCCAGTAGGTATATATTTGATAGTACTACAGAGTTCATTAGGTAGTTTGACTCTTTAACCTACATTTCATGCTTGAGTGACTCTGGTTAAGTTTTGTAGTCCGTTTCTAAACAACTACACATTATAAGACAATGCTGTTTCATCAAATTAATTGCCTTGAGTAGTACTAACCAAATTATCGACAGTTAGATAGCTTTGACCTACATTTTATGCTTCGTTGACTTTGGTTAATTTTGCATTTAAGTCTATTTCTCAACTTCTGTTTATTGTAGCATCATACTATTTCACCGTAAGGCACGTTTCACAAACAGTTGCGTGTCCATGGTTGAATGACTTTGGTTAAATTTTCACAATTCTGTATCAGGGAACTAATTTTATGAATGATTGAGTTGGGTAAATCTGTTCGATAAATTTATTGGCGGGGCATCCGTGTCTTAAAGACACATTCTCTTGTTTGAAACTTGGATAACTTCTCGAATTCTTGCCAGAAAGTACATCACTTCTTTAACATGTACACGCATGCAACATTGGTGGTTCTTTGGCAGTAAGATTTCAAAATGGTCACAGACCCAGCGTTGTTCTAACATAACAGATACCGAAATAGTTTTGATGGCGGTTGGTTGGGATGAAATGAGGTTTCACAGTCTTGAATATCGCCGGGAAACTTCCGAATATTTTTTTACTTCTTGTAAACGGTGGTTTTTTAGGTGTTCCTCCGAACATATACGTTTAACTCGTATGGCCTGGCTATAAGGGATACTGCGAGAACAATGTTTGGGGTGACAGCTTTTCGGAGATAAAAATTGATGCTTGTCAGTTTTCTTTGTATGGAGATCAGTTTTGATGTTACCGTTGACAATGGTTGTAGTGGTGTCAAGAAAGCTGATCTTCTTTGTTGATGACTCAAATGTAAATTTGATGGAGTGATGAAAATTGTTACAATGTTGAAAAAATTGGTCAAGTTGTTACAAGAACTAAAAAAACACCTTCTCAATAGGGGTTATAATGACAAAAATATCAACAGTGCTTTTGAAAAAGTGAGCAATATTGACCGCAACTTTTTATACGACCGCAAAAATTTTGCGGTCGTATTATGGTATGGCGCTGGCATCGGCGTCGGCGTCTGTGGACAGCATAAATTTGGTTCTAGTGAACGGATTGTTACCAAATTTTAGCATGATGTTTGTTGGCACAAGCTTAAGCCCGGGTTTTAATTTCGCGTTCCCAACCCAACCCGTTTTTGAAAAAGAGGCAAAAAAGGGGGCAAAAAGGGGTTAAATTAGGTATTTTCGTGTCTGTGGACAGCATAACTTTGGTTCTAGTGGACGGATTGTTTTCAAATCTTAGTGTGATGTTTCTTGGAACATTCTTGAGAAACGTTTTCTTCCGTTAGTTTTCGGCCCCACCCATTTCAGAATTAGGGACCAAAAAAGGGTTAAATTGGGTGTTTTCACATATTTTACTGTAGAATCTTTATTATTTATTGGATTTTGATGGAGTTTGTTTCAGTGTGCTCCTGAGGAAATTTCCAATCTGGAGTATTCCAACGGATACCGCTCACGAGATAAATGGGGCCCAACAGGGGCTTATCTCAAAAAAATATTTTTTTTTATTTTAAGTCCGATTTTGATGCAGTTTTTTTCAATGGATTCCTTGTGAAAATTTAATATGGCACTCAGCTATTAGATTTTTTGGTAACTTGTTTCCTTTCCCAGCTATGAGGG
>MJUU01034953.1:112010-127277 GCA_002080025.1 Modiolus philippinarum
CATTAGGGCAATCATTTTCACCAATTGAATTTCAAAAATATTTGATTCCAATTTTGGTAAATTTTCTGAAAGTGTCAAAGACCACGTATTTTTTGGAATTCTACCTAGCAACCATGCTGTTAGGGTTTTGTTCCATTAGGGCAATCATTTTCACCAATTGAATTTCAAAAATATTTGATTCCAATTTTGGTAAAATTCCTGAAAGTGTCAGAGACCACATATTTTTTGGAATTCTACATTGAAACCATAGTTAAAAAATTTGTTAGAATTAGAAGAAACATTTCACAAACTTGATTTCCAAAATATATGATTCCAAGTTTGGTAAAATTCCTGAATGTCTCAAAGACTACTTATTTTTTGGAATTCTGCCTAACAACCATATATTCTTTAATTCCTTATGGTAAAAATAGTGACTGTCAATAGTTTAATTTCAAAAATGTTCAGAAAAATTATTCCCAGGGTCTATAGCTGTTTTCTGTGTCAAACAGGGGGTGCGGGGATCACTGTCGTTTCCGACAGTCCTTACTCTAGTTTTCTTTAAAATTGTGTCCTGCAGATCCATCCCTTATCCAAGATGGCATGCAATAGGGAAAATAGTTAAATTAAAGTTGGATCATATAACATAAATGTTTAGTTACATAGTTTGAAAATGAGACCCTTTAACATATAAGTTGATTTGAAGTTATGTATTGGTCATGGTCCAGGTGAGCGATACAGGCTCTTGTGTATTTGTATTGATCTTTACTTAATAAGTTGAGTCTGGGACCGTCCCAGGTTGAGTCAAGTATGTGGTCGGAATATTACTACTAAATCAAGATTAATAATGAAAAGCAAATTTCAATATAATAAAATCAAAATCAACCCATTAAATCCAATGTTTTTAGTTTGCTTGTTTGTCAAGCATGATAAACATTTAAAATGAGTTTTTTAGTACATACAATGTACAACCGTTATGGTGTATTCGCCAAAGTTGCCATCTTAAACGCCTTCTGTACAACAACTTAAATTTATGCTGTGTAATATATTGCAGTACAATATATCACTCCAGGGAGAATTTGTGTGTAATTTATCACAATAATATTATTGACTTGGGGCAAAAATTTGTGTGAATAAGTGAAATGTATGTGCAAGTATACACAACCATATAAGAGATTTATCATTGGTGTGTCAAGAAATAAACAAATTTGCAAGTTCAGACGTGTTCATTAAAACTATGATAATTTTCTGAAATCAATTATTAAAATGGCAAAAGTGGTATATTTTGGGAAATGTGCATTTTATCAGAGACATAATAATCCTAGAAATTATGTCCTGGCTATAAATTTGATTAATATATAAAACTAAAAATGTTTTGAAACTTAATTTTTTTTAATTTTGTCTGCACCGAAGAAAAGTCAGTGTCGAAATGAGAATATTCATTCACTACAACTTTGTCAATTTGTCGTTTTAATAAAAATGGATTATCAAATCTCTGATAAATCTTGTCCTTGTCTGTAATGAAAGGAGCACATAAACAGAAGATGTTTAACTCCATAAAATAATACCCTTTTATACAATATATCATGATTCTTAAATTTTTATCTAATTAGATCGTCCGCACCTTACTTGCAAGTATTAAAACGGTTCTCTCCAAGGCTCCACGGAGTCAGTGAAAGCTATTCCAGCCGCATCAAATAATTTAAGTAAAACAATTGAATTAAGAATCTTTTACTGTCTTTAAAATTACTATTTCCAGACGTCCATTTCTGTTATTACAAATTTTCACTGTTTCAGTGGTTTTCCAAAACAAAGATGATGTTGTAGACTCCAGCTGTTTTCACATTGATTATGATATGCCTCAATCTTCGACAATAAATTACTCTACAGAATATACAACAAGAATACGTAAGTATTCATTCTTCCTAGAACAATACATACTACAAATAGAATACGTAAGTATTCAGTCTATTTAAAACAATAGATACTATCAATAGAAAACGTATCTTTATTAAACAATAGATACTATAAATAGAATGCGGAAGAATTCATTCTATATTGCACAGGAGATACTATAAATAGAATAAGGATTATTGATCAGTAGATACTATAAATAGAATACGGAAGTATTTAATTTATAGAACAGTATAAAAATAAAGGGAATACATAAGTATTCGATCTTTATAGAATAAACAATAAGTAAAATTATTAGAGAGAAGAATACTAAAATATGTATTAATGAATACAGAAAAAATAATCTCATATTGAAATTTGGCAACATAGGTGATCTGAAACATTAAAAAGTTTTTGAAAATGTTATTTATGAAATGCGTACCAACATGCATGCCTTTAAACAACAGTAGAAACAACGTGTATCTATAATGATATCAACACTCCATGCCCCGCCGTCATTAGAATGACTGTATTGTTCTGTCTTGTTTACTGTTGACAGATCATATAAAAATATTACTAAATATTTTAACTGTTACCTTGATAGTTGTTTCGCAAGACATAGTTTGTTCTACATAATTACAATATTCAGAACATATTATTTTGTGTAATTTTATGTCACCTTGTCGTATGCATGTATATTTTTATACCATGTAACTTGGTGTTATCATAGACTACGTTTATAATGAAAACTGATAAACATATTTATTTATTTTTTCAGATCTAATGAGATGTCATATGGCCTTCTTTATTATGGCTTTAGTATTTTTTCTGATATCATATGTATTTGGTGCTGTTGTTTGTTGTTGGCGGAGATCTAAATGGGCATATTGTGCAGGTTTCTGTGCATATTTTGCAGGTTTGTAGTTAGTTATGATGATACATTTCAAATTATTATTGAATGTAATTAACGTTTAGTTTTAATCATGATTTGACGGCCTTGATACTTGGGATAAAGAAAAAATACGTAGTCTCAGTTGTTCTTGAAATGTTCACCTTAAATTTTATCTAGCTTATCTGCATCCCATCCAAAGTTTAGCTCGAGCAAGCGAAGAACATAGCTCATCATCGACCGTATGTAAAGACACATATCAAGTTCTAATCTAAACGTACATTGCACGCTACAACCCGACATTGTCAGTGTCCAATTAAAAATGTGTCTCAACTCAAACCTCATCATAAGATTTATGCCAGCGTTGAGCATAGTTTAATACTAGAACATATTGAAATGCATACAAATTATTTCTTTTCTGAAAGCACACTTCCGACTTACACAAAACGTATCAGTAGTTCTTAGCCGGTCCACTTTTAGAATGTTTTCCTTCAAGATCGCCCCATTTTTCAAGATGGCAACTAGCGACGAACATAGTTTACAAAATTGGAATAAATGGTAAAATGGTTATAAAGATTTTCTTCTCTCAATGGAATAAACCTTGATCAAGGTAGACAATTAATTGTGTTATGCCAGATTTTCTTGCAGTTTTCTCGATGAGTGCTCTGTGGTTGCTTATAAGTTGTGATTGTCTTCTTTTGTTCTTTTTGTCTCGTAACTGATGACAACAATTGCAAGTGCACTTTGCCATTTAGGTAAGGTTAGGTCGTTTATGGACGCTGTCATCTCCGCCACTGTATCCATCTCCACTCCATATTGTACATTTATGTATTTGGTGTATTCATGCACATTTATAGTATTACTATAATTCAATTTCACCTCCTGGTATTCCAAGCATTTTATTGAGTGTCATTTCAAACTGCCTCACATCTTTAGATTCAACTACATGTGATGGTAGTGAATTCCACAGGGGAGAAGTTGTGTTAACTTTCCTAATTCTCGTTCTGCAGAGTGTTTTCCTTTAGTTTTCTTTAGAATATATGATTAAATGTTTGTTGACGATCCCGTTACAATGAGTAATAACAGACATTGATGTAGTATTGGTCGCTAGAGCTGTCCTGAACTTATATGAGGTATGAGCAAAGGGGGCCTCGTAGTGACTTCAAAACGCAAGGCGAAGAAAACAATAAAGCGTTGATCCATTGCTTGGTTTTACCATGTATTTAAAGAGACTTTGTTTCATGTACATGAGTAGTTGATATGGCAAAAAGCCGTAGGTTTTCAAAAAACGTTTTTTGAAAACCTACGGCTTTTTGCCATATCAACTACTTACATGTACTCCATATCCCTTCATTGTTTACTACTGAATGGTTCTCTTTAAAATGTGTCTATCATTTTGAAATTGAAGCTTAATCTAGTTTCCTTTAAATAATCTACCGTGTTCGCGATCAATTCAAAATTGAGTCTAAAATGGACGACAGCTTGGAACATAACTTATCGCTGGATTCAGTAGGGGAAAAACATTAAGATCTTTGCCTCTGAAATCATTTTTTTTATTTAACAAAACTTAGTTATAACAGTCCATAGTCCCTGTGTGATCCACTTATAAAAAAAAAAAAATGTTTGACAAGTCTTTACCTCATGCACCGTGGTCAACAGTGGGAATATATATAGTTTAGACAATGGAAAACAGATTAAATAATCGTCTTCTCTGACATTACCTAGCTGATTAGACCATACCTGGTCGAAATTGTCTTTGGATGTCCTTTCTTTCCATAAGACCACAAATGGTACCAAATGGGTTAGAATAGCTAGAATCAGTTCAATTATGTTCATACCTTATCATTTGGCTATCCAATTTGGCTACACATAGGGTTAGAAGTTTAGCATAAGATCCATGTGGAAATGATTTTAAAGATTTCTCCTCTGACACTACTATAGTGATTCGAAACAAACTTGGCCCCAAATTGAAATGTTCTAGTTCGTCGGTCATCTTTAATAAAATATATTCAATTCGTATTACTATTCATTATTTAACACAGCACCCTATTGCCTTATTCCCTGTTGGATTCTCAAAATGTCATCGAGTTGAGGGATATAAGGCTCATTATAATTGTTTGAATCGAAGAGTTACTTACATCAGTTGGAAATTATGACCCTACATTTGTCATTTTTTCAGTGAGTGTTCAAAACATTGTCTCTTTTAAACTGAAGTAGGATTAACAATTAAACTACCCAACATTGGGGTGTAATGTTGAAAAATATCAAATATTTTGTTTTTGAAAAAAAAATATATGAAATATACAGAAAGTAAAACAGGTAAAAAAATCTGCACTTTCATTTGGAGACTACAAGAACAAATTTGACCATTGTAGTACTACTGCATTAATAAATTCAGCAACCTTCATAAAACATTTTGTTACCTTACAACTGTCAGTATTTAATATGCTCAAATACATATGTTGATATATCTTTACAGCGTTCAGTACTGCCGCCGCCATAGCATTTTTCCACGGAGCAGAATATTTGGAAAGAAACAAAATAAAAGACGAAGATCAGTTTTACCAAAATTGGGATCCAGTAAGTATCTCCTTCCCAAAGTACGTAAATTCTTGGACTCTCCTCCCACACGTTTGTCATTTTCATTTGGAACTTTATTTCCACAAGTATGTCTTATTCATCTGGGACTTTTCTCCAACATGGTTGTACTTTTTATGGGTCCAACAAGTATGTGATTTTAATGGGTCCGAACAAGTTTGTCCCTTTTCATGAGGGACTTTCCTCTCCTAAGTATATCCCATTTATCTGGTGCTTTCCTCCCACACGCATGTTCTCGTCATGAGTTACATCTATGGCATTTTCATCTTGTATTTTCCTCCAATATTTATCTTCTATTCGTCTGGGACTTTCCTTCCCACAGGTATTTCCTTTTTATCTAGAACTTTCCTCCCCTTCTATCCCCTTTTCAACTTTGATTTTCTTCCAACATGTATGTTCTAGTTTCTACCTGCAATTTTTTCTCCTAAGTATGTCCCTTTTAGGGGATTTCCTCTTCAAGTATGTGCTTGTTATGGGATTTCCTCCCCGACGTATATGTTCTTTTCACAATTAGATATTCCTCTTAACAAGTATCTCCTATTAATTTAGGGGTTTTTCTTTTCCACATGTGTGATCTGGGTTTCCCTTCTCATGTATCTGCTATTCATGTTTTATTTTCCTCCAACAAGTATGCCCTTTTCAGTCGTTCCTTTTTTTCAACACGCACATCCTTTTCACCTTGGACTGTGCTTTACAAGTATGTCCTTTTTATCTAGGACTTTCTTCCCATACATATCTCCTTTTCATTTTGGAGTTTCTGCCAACATGCATGTTCTTTTAACCTGGAACTTTGTTCTCCCAACTATGTCCTTTTCATATAAAGCTTTCTGCCACATTCATGTTTTTTTTATGTTGTGCGTTCATCCTACATGTATGGTATTGTCATCCTGAACTTTCCTCCCGTTTTTATCTCCTATTCAGTAGGGACTTTCCTTCCACAAGTATGTCCTTTTTTATGGGATCTCCCCAAAAGCGTGTTCCCCGACACCTGAATCGGTTTTCATGGGCTCAGGCTACAGAGCTGCGTGGCGCGTCCCATTTGGTGGATAAAGGATTGTCTGTCTATGCGGTGTAGCCAGGTTATAATGCTGAAAGCCTGGCCGCGACCCATTGTATAAAGACCCTTTCTATATTTTTCTAAGGAGATTAGACGCACTGAGTGTCATATAGAAGACTAAATTTCCTGCCCTTGTCCATTTCTCCCATTTTCCAGTGGCAATCAAAACTCATTGCCCTGGTTGACCCTTCCACATTATTTATTTCCTCCTTTTCTTACATTTTTTTTTGAATTGATGAACTTGTTCTCGTCTTGAAATAGATGAAATGTCGCTTGACGTTAAACTCCAGCCAATCGAAACCAAAGCATGTCCTGTTAATGTGGTACTTACCTTGGCGTACTTTTCATATTTATTTGAGTACTTTTCACATTTATTTCAGTATTTTTCACATTTATTTCAGTCTCTGAAGACTGCCACAACACGTGATTACAGATGGTCATATATTCTAGGATGGGTTGGTATGGGTATATCAGCTATCACAGCAACGCTTTATGCAGTAGCAGGATGTTATATTGGTTCAGAACGTTATGAAGACAAAGAATATTTGGAAAAGAGACGTGGTAGAGATTACGGTTACCCTGCATATGAAAATAGAGGTTTCCCAATGGAACTAGCATACCCAGATCCTTATGCATACCCGCCACCACGAATGCCTTATCCTGGGCCTCCTTATCATCCGGGACCATATATTTATGATATGGATACACGACGCCCACTATCAGCAATAGGGTATGGAAATGAAAATCCATATTGGACATGGAGTGGTTAATATTTAGCAAAGAGCAATAACTCCGAATTGAAAAATTTTACAGCATATTAAAAAAAAAATTAAATACTCATACTAATTGTACATTACCTGGTCATGAACACATATTGTTATAATTTGCTGGGAAAGAAAATTCTTGCATTTTATTAAGATGTTAATTGCAATAGTCTTTTAACTGATGCAATATTTTTTATATGGGCAAATGTGTTCTCCTTACCATTATTATTACATAATTTATAAGATTTTATTCTATAACCTAGTATGGCTTCTAGTCAGATTTTTGCATTAAACCTACCAATATGCAAAGTCACAAACAAAACAAATTTTATGTAGTTCACTGAGATATAATTAATTTTATCTAGTTCAGGCTGATTTGTCAGAATATGAATGAAGCCTGCAACATTTATCATGTTTATAGATATTTAAAAAAGCATAATATGTTATAGTACATGCACTTTACAGTTTATACAATATATTTTACATTTATATAGAAGATGTCTCTTGAAATGGAGAATAAAATTATTTAAAAAAATCATTTTTCTTTACTGGTTTCTCTGTTACCACCGAAAGTCGCTCGAACCGGACACACGGAAAAAGGCATCGACTAGGCCATAAACAATTGATGTTTCTGTATTTTAAGAACTTTATAAATTATTGTATTTTATATTTGGTATATATGTCATTCTGGAGTTTCTTATGCCCAAAAGTCAAGTAAAATGTGCCAGTTAGCTTGAGCCTTTCCAGTTTCGGTTGAGTGGACTTGTTTGGTCGTATTGGTAAAGTTATTCTATCAACTATAAATGGCAGATTCTTTAAATTGGTTTATGGGCACATTTTAAGAAAGCACACACCAGTCGTTTAACAGTCATAATCCATTCATGGTTGACCTGAGGTCATTTTAGCGTCGTCTTTAAATTGTCATGTAAACTAATCACAAGTAGTATATTCTCTTTAACGTAGTACCTGGTCTGTCTTTTTTATTGCTTCTTGCATTCCAAGTGTCCTGATTTCACATGGGAACGCTTCTAAATTTTAAGATAACATACCATACGGCGGTTTTTTCAGCTATAGAAATCTTATTTTACGTAAGACGCCTTATTATAGAGGTATTTTTCAGGAATCACATTTCGACTTCTTCAGTTCAGGGTAATCGATTTACAACCGGGCCGATTTAAGTAACACTTTCATTCATACCAACGAAGACAAATGTCATTTAAACCAGACACAAATGGAACGTCATAAATTAACCATCCAATCACAATGGACAACTTAAAGCAAACATAATTGCGATGGAGGACCTTCATAGTATTTGACCAATCGCCAAGAAGAATATTAATGCTCGATAGTAAACAAAAGAGAAATAATTACAAGTGCAGAACTTATTGTCCAGTTACAAGCACCGGGGCTTGGTACGAAATAAAAATAATAGCTTCAACTCACTATAAAACCAAAAGGAAGAAATCTCCGCGACAAAATCTCAACATTGCATAGTGAACTTTTTCAAAAAAGTCAAACGTATATTCCGTTCATGTATACATGTAGACAATGCCATCTGCTTGAAGATTACTAAATATATTTTCAATATATCCACTCATCTTGACCCTCATTGTTTACTACCATGTTCTGCAAGTCGATGCAAAATTATTCCATATTATTTGCATTAGAGGCATCGCAGTGAATTCGGATCTGCAATTTCACTGGTCGAAAATAAAACGCGCACAATTGGTGCACGAAATGATATCATACATAATAACAAAATACCGAAGTTACTGTTAATTTAGGTTCTACATACTTACTCCGTCATAGGAGCACTATAATATTTTCACCAAGAATCCAATTTCACTTCTTGTGAAAAGCTCGTTCATATCGATCTGTATCTAAACCTCCTTTTTAGGAGAACCGCGACAAAGTGACGTGTATTGTACGAGCCGACAAACGACAGAAAGGAGGTGTCGTAGCATCCCGTAACGCTGAACCCAGCGCAACATCATGGATTTTTTTTTGTGTCTACCTGAACTAGCCCCCTAGCCTGATGTGTCTTATCCACCGTAGAAACCTTCCTCACTGGCAGGACCCCCTTCTTGCAATCATAGCCACCAATTTCCCGTATCATTAACAGAGAACTATATACAAAACAAATAGTGAAGGCTTTATAGACAGAAAAGGCAAATACCAAGGTAGTGATCATGAGCGTGAACAGGTCAGAACAACCCATCTATCCTCACCGATATATCCTGCTCGACAACAGCAGTGTCCAAAATGGATCTCGGAAAAACCCACCGTGCAATCAGGGGAACATCTAGAACCCTGAGATTTCAGAAAACCAGAGAGATCTGTAAATGTAAAGACATTTACTGATGGCACCCACAGATCGCGATGAACTGCAACCCCATATTTCTATCTTCTTGATGCACGGCATCCTGAAAAACAAATTAAATCCAAACAGATATAAGAAGTGCATAATCCTGTGTTAAAATCCAGGATTTCACAGTAAAAAGTTTCTGCGTTCAAATCATTTTAACACGTGAACAAATCTTCTTTAAATGGTACGATATTTGTCACAATCGTCCATAAAAAAAACAAGAACAAAAGAAAACGCCCATTCTATCAGAAAATGAAATTATTTAATTTTCGAGACAGGACCAAAATGTGGTGCACGATGAAAGGCACGGGTATGGCACGCCGTTCTCGCCAAAAGTATCGAGAAAGACATTTGTGTAAAATTGCACATCACACACTGAGATTTTTAAAATGCTCCGTGAAATAAAAATACGCTGTGAGAAATTATTTTTCAACACTCAGAATTAATTTTACACACTCAGAAATAAATTTAACACACTCAGTTTTGTGCGCACTTTCTCTGCGCAGATGCCATAAATATTCATGTAAAAAAATTAGCACGAATAGATCATGTTTCCAGAGAAGCTTTGCTTATTCGGAAGTTCGGTACCCTAGCATCAAAATGAAAACATACCAAAGACCAAGATGTTTTGTTGAATAATTCATATAACATGGATATTTATGACATCTGCGCAGAGAAAGTGCACACAAAACTGAGTGTGTTAAATTTATCTCTGAATCTGTAAAATTAATTCTGAGTATGTAAAAATAATTTCTTATTGCATATTTTTATTTCTCGGTGCATTTAAAAAAATCTCAGTGCTTTTTAAAAGAATCTCAGTGTGTAATTAAAAAATCTCGATGTGTAATTGTACACAAATGTCTTTCCCGATAGTTTTGACGAGAACGGCGTGCCATACACGGGAACATTTGAGTCATCATTTTGACAAAAGATATAAATCCAAATTAAATTTTGCGGTAACGTATCGATCTTCATTTACTCCACATGTAAAGAATGCTCTAAATCATGCTTGACGACCATACATCAATTATATGTCCAGCTGACTCGACCAATGAGTGACAGGTTCCATACGGAGTGTACAATGCACGGCAAGGTCAAAAACCTGTGACGTGTCACTGGACGAAAATTCCTTTTTTGTGTGTATTTATTGATAACGACCACGACCTTCCTTCTCATATATTTTATCTGATACATATATAAGGATCTGATATTTGCTTCGAAGCTTTAGTATAATGAGTTGTACCGTGTGACCTCTGTCACTCATCTATTTCCTGTTTGCCGATAACTTTGATTTTTTCATTATAGCCATATATTGAATTTTTTCTTCAAGGCTTTCTCAGCTCCTGTATGTAGTAATGTTTTCAAATTTTGTCTGGTGCTTTGGTATGATGAGTTGTACTGTGTCTCCCCTTTTCAAGTCTTCCTGTTTGACGATGACTTTGATGTTTCGCATTTTAGTCATATATTGGAATTTTTCGTTAAGGTTTTCTCTGCTTTTGTATGTAGTAATGATTTGATATTTGGTCTGAAGCTTTGGTATGACAAGTAGTACCGCGTCTCCCCTTTTCAATTCCCTTACTTATCTGCTTCCTGTTTTACCATAATTTTATTATTTTTTTTCAATTATTTCTTAAGGATTTTACCATTGTGTCCATGCTTGTTTTGTGTCCACATTTGTACTGTGTCCACACCCAGGAGGGGGTGTTTTGGCACCAGGTCTGAAAATTTACGGGGATGTTCCTCTAGTAGTTCAAAACCAATTTTGATGGGATTCCTTTACCCCATTCTAGACAAATATGTAATAATATAGAAATCTTATTACAGAATAATTACTATTTATCTGCATGTCAAGTCAATATACCTATTATATAGTCAATTCTTATTCCCGTTGAAATATTTTCATGACCTGAATCTGCTAGATCTATATCCCATTATAGACAAGAGAAATTTACCCTTTTCAAGACAAGATTGAAAAAATACACCCCATTCTAGACAATTCAGCTGAAAATGCTTCCCCGTTTGTCGGAACATACCCAGCACCACATATAAAGGCAGTGACCCCCCGGGGGGGGAGTCCAGACCTGTATCTGAAATTTGCATCAGTATTCAATGAGCGGGGGTATAACTGGCTGCCATTTGTCGACAGCTCTTGTTTAACTACTTTGGCAGGATCGCATTTGGGGAAATGTGTGTATGGTCACGATAAACATTCTCTTTGCTTCTCGGCCTATTTGCCGTTCACAGCAAAAATCGCTAAATCCACACATGCTGTAAAAGAAGAATAGGCATCAACCAGGACACCAATTTTGTTGACATTTTGATGCTTTTGTGTTTCAGAACTTCATATATTAAGGTATTTTATATTTGGAATAAAGGTCGCTTTGAAATTTTTTATCTCAAAATAACAGGTCATTCGACTTCATCGTATTTTAAGTTTCGATTTATTGGTCTAGTTGGACTGTTTGGTAAGGCCATCCTATGCAATTATAAATGACAGTTTCGTGAATATTGATCAAGTTGGCCTTTTTAAGAAAGTACACTTCAGTTGAACACATTTTACACATTTCTGACTTATACATAACGGAACTTTATTCTTTGGTCATTTTAGCATCGTCTTTAAAATTGGAAGAGGTACTTGTATTATTTATGGGGACGTTCCGTGAGTAGTAAAATCCTCACTTTAAAATAGGATCTTGTCTTTTTTCTGTTTTTGTTGCTCAGGGGAAAAGTCTAGTGGTCCTGATTTCATGTAATCTCCCTTCTACATTTAAAATCACATTGGGCTCGAATTTATTTGAAGTGATGTTCCTTGAGAAATTTGATGCTTTTGTCCAAAACTGGAAGTGTTATAGACTTATGGCCTGCACCAAGTTTTCTTGGGCGATATTTGAAAATGGAATTTGAAAATGGCAAGGTTAAAGGTCAATGTTGATCTTTATTTTTGACCTCTAGCCTTGTGAGCAGATAACTCTGAGTCCATAACGGATAGCTGATGAAATGTAATAGAGAAAATATGTGTCTTCTTAAACACTACATTTATTACATGGGTTTCAAATTATTGGACCAACCAGACTATATGGACAAAAAACGTTTTTTTTATGTATAATTTCGATTTTTTTTTAAAAAACCAGATCAAAGGTCAAGGTCAAGAGTCTTATTACACTCTCGATTCGAGTCTTACTCCGTACTGCAAAAAAATCTTTAATATTAGAGTGAAAACTCAATAACATAATTATGTTCGTATTAAACTTAGGTTATTGGCTTTATTATAAAATCAATAATGAAAACATTCTGATGCAACTTAGGAAAAAAAACTTTTTAATTAATTGTCGTACTAGTTATCATAGAAAATGACTACTTTAACACAAAAAACATACACTTCAATAATTCGGATACAAACGAATTCATATTTGTCTACAAGCCATTGCAAAACATACTTATCTGTTTTCTTCAAATAAGTTAGTAGACCCGGGGTAACCCAAAACTTTTTCACACGGTCAATTTTCTTTAAATTTGCAGTATGAAACAATTATGTACTAATATATTTCTAGAAAGGTATTGAAAACTTTCACCTTAAGGTTTTTTATTTATACTTTAAAGAAACACCCCTTTCTTAGGAGTCTGAAACTCTGTTCAGAAATCACCATGAATCGTACACTACTGTACTGTAGATGTAAAATATACAAGTTGATTGTGAAAAAATGCATAGATGAAATGTCGCTGAATATTTTGCGTGTTGACCATGTAAAGGGAGGTAAGTCAAAAATAGATCAGATATATAATTATTATTATCTATATATATATAGCAATGACAATCTGAAATAACGAGGCATATATACCCATTTAAGTAAATGAGTAACTTTTATAGCCATATATGGGAATGTACGGAGAAACGTACCACAGTTCTCAGAAAAACTGTTTACTTCAGGTATAAAGATCAGCTCCGAAATGAAATCTTTTAATAATCAAATGAAAATTGACTTGATTTCCTAATAGAAACAGGTATGTTCTGATAATGATTTTTTATCATTACAATGAGCTTTCTCGAAGATTTGGTTTACAGTATATATCATTCAATTTTGTAAAAATATTTAAAGGCGAAAATATGACAAATTATTGTTAAATAAAACAATAAACTAATGAAAAGTAATTATGATTTGAATTATACAATAATAATATTTTAACGGTTTCAATTTTTCATATTCTTTGTTGTGTGGCATCGTGACAAAGTAAAATCCTTTTAGTCTTGTACAATATAAACATTAATTTTATATTATATATAATTATCATCCATAAATATGATAATGGCATTGCCTCTTCCATCACTGACAGTGGATCCGGTATGGTCAAACTCACATCGATTTTGTTTTTATGTATTTTACAGAACTCTTAAATTAACACAGAAATGTCTTTCAATGCTTATGATGATGAGCTTTCACCAGTCATAATTGACAATGGGTCTGGTATGGTCAAAGCTGGTTTTGCTGGAGATGATGCACCCAGATCTGTGTTTCCTGCTTTAACTGGACGCCCAAGATTTCAAGTAATTTATAATGTCTACTTTTGTGAATAAATTTTGTCAAAAGGGACATTTAATGAAGTAAATGTTCATGATAAAAACAGATTTATTGAACAATTGAACAACATTCATCGGGTACAAAAATGTTACTTTGTATCTAATTTATATTTTCCTTTCTTCTGCTGTTTTGCTTTAATTTTACTTTGCCGATGCATTTTTGTTGATCATTATTCTCAAATTACTGTACAGAAACATTAAAAGCAAGAAAAGAGTTTTAATTCAAAAATTGTAAAATTAAATAATTCTTACTTATTTTATGGAATATAAAATGAAAAATGGCGTTTTTACAAACTTAAAAATATGACAGCCATCAATGGACTTTGTAATCTAATTCTATTTCAGATGGTAATGGCGGGAATGGGTGGGAAAGACTGCTATGTTGGTGACGAAGCTCAGAGTAAACGGGGAATGTTAACACTTAAATATCCCATAGAACATGGTATAGTCACAAACTGGGATGATATGGAGAAAATCTGGCACCATACATACTATAATGAACTTAGGGTGGCTCCAGAGGAACATCCTGTTATGTTAACTGAGGCACCACTCAACCCAAAGGCCAACAGAGAACGTATGACCCAGGTAATAAAAATATCTTTATATTGACAATTTTAATAAGATGATAAGTATTACAGTTTTCAATAAGAAGATCATAAGAAAACATTGTGTTGTGCCATTTCACTTTTATCAGGTTGCAAGTGGTTTTCTTCACCCACAAACAAAACTTCTTTCTTCATTTTTTTCTTTATTACCAATTACAAATGAGTTTACTGCATTTCATGAATGATGTATAACGTTCTTACATTTTCATGGTAGCGATAAGACTAACATATATTTATATACAAATTGCAGATATTGTTTGAGACTTTCAACGCTCCTGCATTTTACGTAAATATTCAAGCAGTGCTATCCCTGTATGCTTCTGGTAGAACAACTGGAATTGTTTTCGACGCTGGTGATGGCGTGTCTCACGTTGTACCAATATATGAAGGTAAAATTGTAATTACTAGAGCAGTGTCATTGAAATTGTACAATCGAACTTTAATAGTTATAACGACAACTATTTATTTTCATCCAAACGCTTTACTTAAAAGGAACCTCAAGTCAAGAGACTTTTACTGTGAAACTGTGTTTCTGCTACCGTTT
>MJUU01034953.1:127294-157395 GCA_002080025.1 Modiolus philippinarum
CCCCCCCTTAGTCCGGAAAATATTTAAAATTCCTAGGGGTTTTTAAAAAAAATTGGTTCCGGGCCCCCTCTTTTGAAAAAAATATTGGTCGGGCCCCCTTAGCAGAAACTCTGGATCCGCCACTGACTAACCATGTAAACACACACAACTAAACAAATTTAGTTTGCGTCCAATTAAAATAGAAAAAAAATTGTGGAAGACATAACAATTTCTATCAATACTAAATTATGATTATTTTGGCAAAAATCTTATCAACATTAAAGAAAAATGTCAATCGGAGTTATCGACATTTACAACTATACTCTTAATGCTTGACCTTGTGATAATTATTCACGTATGGAGTTTCCAGGAGTAAGAACCCCTCTTTTGAACCCCTCTTTAATAACCCCTGGAAAGATTTGAAATTCGTGCAGAAGTAAAGCAAGTTTGACAAAAAAGTAGTCAAGAACTTTTTTTCTGAAACCTTTATTTTCCAGGGGTTGGATTCATCGAAAGGGTGTGGTAAGCATTATTTGAGGATCCATCATTGTCAAATAAGTCAGTGGCTTAAGTGGCCTGAAGCACAACTAACTTAGTTTTTTCCAGGAATCAATATAACAGTATTAGGATAAATCTGACTTTTTAGGATGTCCATTTTTCATATTATTTTGCTGCTGATTGAAGGTTACTCTTTGAAACACGTGTACAGTATAACTAAATTTACTGTTTATTATGCAACTTGCGTATTTTTGTATTTTGAAAACATTTGACAGATGTCACTGCATTCTTGTAGATCAGAGATCCCTGAGGGTACTCACCAGTTCAAAAGACAGACTTGTCTAAAAATATACCTAGCGAGTTATAGAAATTAACTGTATCAAAATTCTAACCCTTTAATAATACTACGGCTTCACTCCGTGTATGGCACTCGGTAAATGTCCTTAGTACTGGATTTGGCTTCCTTTTTCGATATTTTTGGTAATGCGTACTTATATTTTGATTATTTTTGGATAACGGCTTTCCATAATATTTGATTTTATTGCTGCTGATGATAGGTTACTTTACACCATAACTGAATTTACTGATTATAATGCAACTACGGTATTTTTGTATTTTGAAACCATTGCCACTGCCACTACTGGCCGATGCCATTGCTGGTGGACCAGAGGTCCTCGATGGTTAGTCATATTTGTCTGACATGGAAAATTACTTGCTATTTACAGAAATTTACTGTTTCATCAAAATAATACTACGGCTTCATTCCGTGTATGTCACTCGATGGATGTCCTTAGTACCGAATTTGGCCTCCTATTTCCATATTTTTGGTATTGAGTACTTCTTTTTTGACTATTTTTGGATCATGGCTTTCCATGTTATATTCGATTTTTTATGCTGCTGATGAGAGGTTACTCCTTGAAACACCTGTACAGTATAACTCAATTAACTGATTATTATGCAACTTGGTTATTTTTGTATTTCCAGAGTATGTAGTTTACATTCATTTTGTATTCTGAGTCAAGAAAAGATATAAGGACCCCTTTAGGATACAACACATCATAAGGTTAAGAATGATCTAGTAAAATGATATTTTAATATATTTTGCCAGTGTTCTTCGTTTTGAATTAATGTCTAGTGCTGTTCTGATGTTATCGATCATTGCCCATTGCATGAGGTGTCTATAAAGCCACTCTTTTTAGCTCACCTGACCCGAAGGGTCAATGTAAGTTATTGCCATCACTTGGCGTCCGTCGTCCGTCTGTCCGTCCGTCTGTTAACTTTTAACATTTTCATCAACTCCTCTGAAACCACTGAAGCAAATTCAACCAAACTTTACAGGAATGATGTACTAAAGGTCCTTTACAAAGATTGTTCATTTTTTTCCGATCTGATAAAAAACATGGCCGCCAGTGCGGAACATAGTTTAACATTGGACCCTATGGGAAAATCACATTTCCCTCTTCTACTCTGAAACCACTGAAGCAAATTGAACCAAGCTTCACAGGGTTGAAGTACGGAATGTGCTTTACATCATTTTTGGTCATGCATGGTATAGAAGCATTTTGTCAGGTGAGCGATACAGGCTCAGTCTCTGAGCCTCTAGTTTAAATCATTCATTTTAATTTCTATACCATATTAATATTATGGGGAACTTTAAACTTATAGTCTTTTTCATAAAGTGTTGTTATCTTTTCTTGGATTTAAACTCTCCCATCAAATGGAGGTACAAACACTCTTCTCTTCCGGTTATCACTCGTACGGTTGGATAAAAATACACAACTTAAACCCTGAATACATTTGAATTCTAACAAAATTATGATATGTCACAGTAAACAATGACCTAGTATTCTTAATATGAAGAGTGTTATGAACTGTGTTCAGGATGAACAACACATGCCACGTCGTGTTTGATAACCGAAATTGTTTCATTGTATTCAAATGCCAAAACTGAAGAGCGGACCAAATGATTTTTCGAAAAGTTCTGTTGGTCCTGTTAAATTCATATAGCCCTTGGCTCAAGTCTTACTTCATTATATTTCAACTGGAGTTTGGTTAATGACATATTGCTTTAACAGTCTGCACAATAAAAAAACTACTGCATGTCAGTATGCGAGAATTTATGTTCTGTTTAGAATATTTATTATAATTTTATGAAATGGAATTTTATTTTATGTTATGGACTTTTTTCTGTAGGATATGCTCTGCCACATGCGATTAAACGTCTAGATCTCGCAGGACGAGATTTGACTGCCTATTTACAGCGTATATTGCACGAGAGAGGTTACAGTTTTGTCACCACAGCTGAACAAGAGGTTGTCAGAGACATGAAAGAAAAGTTGTGCTATGTTGCTCTTGATTATGAACAAGAATTGGATACCTCAACCAAGTCATCTTCTATAGAAAAATCATACGAACTTCCTGATGGGTCTGTGATTACCATTGGCAACGAGCGTTTCCGGTGTCCCGAAGTCCTGTTTCAAACACCGTTTATAGGTAGCTTTATGTTAAGACAATCGACAATACTTAACCATTTAAACATTTTTTCAATTAGTTGGTCTTTCTGTTCCAAGAGAACATGGGTTCGAGGGGCCGTCTTGAACTTGAAATCTATTTGAAACCATTTATTTTAATTTCAGAAAATTTATATTGATAATAAATACAGATAAGATAAAGTCAAACAGAAATTACAATTAATGATTTCAAATAAATTTCTCAAATTATCTTAAAATATTCTTTATTTACTATGAGGTATATGAGCAAAGCTCAATTGTTGAAGGCCGCATATTGACTTTAAGATGAAGAACAACATTAAAAGCGTTGCTTCATTGCTTTGTTCTACCGTGTATTTGTTGAAACTTTGTCTCATGTGCATTTACTCCATATCCCTTCATTGTGTACATATCAGTTAACTGTCATACCTTTATATGTTACCCAATTGATTGTTTTTCTTTCTCAAAACGAACCTATACAAGTCAACACCATAATCCCTCTCCTATTTATCTTTTGATGTTATACCAGGATTCAAATCAGGAAGAAGCTCAAATGTTCTAAACTAGTGGTTAATCCTTAATCATGCGGTCACAGTGACTTCCTTGATAGGGATCGGTTGCTCACAAATAGGCTACTTTGAAAACAACGGTTGCGGTCGACAATACGATCTTGTAGACCGCTTTGGGATATCTGTTTCCCAGATAACAACAGATCTTTCCCTTTTAAGTTGTTTTTTTCCTGTAACGGATTTGACTTTATTACTGGATATGGCAGCGGGTGTCTTATATGAGAGGCAAGAGACGCTTATTCTTCCGATGCAACTGATCCTACTCGTGTTTTTTTTTTTTTTTTTTTTTTTTTTTTTTTTTTTTTTTTTTTTAATCCGAATTGTTCACCTGTGTTTGTGTCTTCAGTTTTCTTTCTGTATTGACTCATGTCATGTCTTTGTTTTTTTTTTGTATTTCCATTGTTACAATTGTTTTTGGATTCTTCATTTTTTGACTAATAATGCAGTTCTCACTTACTTTGTGTCCCAGAGATTGAATATGATAACTTTGACAATTTCCATTTAACAATGTTGGAAATGAAGAATGTATAGCTGATGGTCAGATCACTGGACGGAAGTGAAAAATCTTTATGTAGAAACGTTTCACTTAGAACACAATACTTCAAGAACTTTTAAATAGTCTTTTACTCAAATTTATTCAACAGATTGGGCGTGGTCTAATTCTCTCTGACTTTTTGGTTAGTTTAAAATGAAAACTCTTGATAAAATTGAACCATGGCCAATCGGGTCAAAATAAATTTGAGCAATACATATTCTGGAGAGTGACCGTACAGGGAGTCTACAAAAATGATAGCAAATATGCATACAACACATAAATTGATTTCAATTAGGACAAGCATGAAGAAAAAAATATAACAACACAAGCATTTGAATAATACTATTTTTTCGATCAGTCCATGCGAAGTTAATTTATTGGTTCACAGGTGTTCCCTCATCTAGTCAGAAGCTCGAAAATAGCTCTAGATTGATTGCCATTTCAACGAAATAAAAATAAAAGTTCACATTGCAAAACTTACATTTTATGTACATTTTACAATGTAAAAAGTAACATCATCAAATTTTTGTGCAAAAAAAAAAAGAAAAAAAAGAAAAAAAAAAAAATCTCCCTCATCAGTTTCCATGGAAATTGACATGATAATCAATTAATTACCTTTGTATATATAGCCTTATGCTTTTTATCAATAATTTTTAAACATAAGTAAATAATATGAATAAAAACAGACAAAAACAATAGATTAATTTCAAACTTTCCTTGAACATGATCATCAGACCTGAATGCATGTAAACGAAGTTTGAATTGCTACTACTTACTCTGGTAATGTTCAAGTATAACATCACCGGCTTTATTTATGTTCATTGATGTCATAGTTAAATACTATCATGCCTTTATTCCAGGTATGGAATCCCCTGGGATTCACGAGATGATACATAACTCTATAATGTCATCAGATATAGATATCAGGCGAGATTTGTACAGCAACATTGTTTTGTCTGGTGGCTCTACCATGTTTCCAGGTAAGTTCAAATACAACGTTTTGTCTGGTGGTTCTGCCGTGTTTCCAGGTAAGTTTCAGTACCCGGGTTTCAGTACAACGTTTTGTCCTTTGGTTCTACCGTCTTTCCAGGTAAGTTCCAATACAGCGTCTTGTAAATTCCACACTTCTACAATCCACTTTGATCTCATTAGTATTTGCAGTTTACTTGTTCTCTTCAATCATATAAAGATAATAGATCCCGAAGTTACTGTGAATTTACTTTCTGCATATGGCCATTTCGACAACTTATGTCAAAGTGCAGATCAAATCAAAATATTTGAAATCCATTAACCGAGATGTATCACGAGTTCCTATCGTTGTCCATGTTTGTCTTTTGTCATTTTATTGTTTTTCTCGTGCGGTTCCCTGGTGGATTGTGGCATGTGATTGTGGTTTACGGCCATTGTAGGTGTTTCCTGTTATCTTTCTTATATTAATGTAAAAGTTGATAGTGAGGTGCATTTAGTTCATATGTGAACAATTTGTTTTTGTACTTTTAATACATACATTTGTTAACAATATATCAGACATAAAAAATTAAGGACATATTCACAATCTAGCGCAGTTAAGTTTAGTAATTTCAATTTTATTTTCAGGTATCGCTGATCGCTTAAAGAAAGAAATTGACGCCATTGTTCCAAGTACAATGAAAACCAAAATCATTGCTCCTCCTGAAAGGAAATATTCTGTATGGATTGGTGGGTCTATTCTCGGGTCGTTGACAACATTTGGTCAAATGTGGATCTCAAAACAGGAATATGATGAAAGTGGTCCAAGTATCGTCCACAGGAAATGTTTTTAGAACATGATACTGGTGTGATACAAATTTAAAAGTGCAATTATAAAACGTTCACACACAACATTTACATGTAACGTAGCTGCTGAGGCAAACAGAATTCATTTAGGGTCTGTATAGCTTAACTGTGTGACAAAAATTACACAGCGTTAGACAAAACAATAAGCATCTCTCATTATGTACATATCACTGTATATAATTGCACTACACATGTATTCAAAATTATCTTTAAAACATTTATTTGATATGAACATACTAGTATCTGACTGAATTGTATATAGTGTACATATTGTATATAAATATAATGTACGTCATTTGTAAAGAGCAAGAATTTTGAAATAGGTTTGTAATTACAAATTGCTTTTTATGCTAATTTGTTTGGTTTTTCATTGTTTTTCAAATGTTAGAAATGCCCTCCCTCTAATCAAAACTTCGTTGGAAAATGTTTGGATAAATTTTGAAACACAGGTACAGCCGTTTTTGAAGTTACTGAGAACCGACCCGCCAGTCTGATAAAGATTGTTATCTCAGTTGCCAGCTTTTTTTCGTCGGGACATTGTAAAGCGTATCTTTCCGACAATAAAAGCCTGTTCAGGGATTTTATTTCTTGCTGAATTTATTTTTGATTTGATGGAGGGAAACGCTCTGATTGGTCCGTTTTTGGACATCATCACTTCCGTTGACGTCATACTTCCGGTTGACGTCATTTCCGATGACGTCACTTCAGGTGACTGCACAGTTCCGGTCACGTGACTTCCGGTGACGTCATACTTCCGGTCACGTGACTTCCGGTGATGTCATAGTTCCGGTCACGTGACCTATGACGTCATACTTCCGCCTGGTCCACTTGGTCCACCGCAAATAAGACTTGAAAACCACATATATACTACTCTCCCTCTAATCAACACTTCGTTGGAAAATGTTTGGATAAATTTTGAAACGCAGGTACAGCCGTTTTTGAAGTTACTGAGAACCGACCCGCCAGTCTGATAAAGATTGTTATCTCAGTTGCCCGCTTTTTTTCGTCGGGACATTGTAAAGCGTATCTTTCCGACAATAAAAGCCTGTTCAGGGATTTTATTTCTTGCTGAATTTATTTTTGATTTGATCTCCTCATCATCTACATCGAACTCATCAAACAATATATAAATTCCAAATCTTTCGACACAATTGTATTGCTAATTATGATTATATGCACCCAAAGAAATTCCAAAAAAATATAACTGAGAATGCGTTTAGTTAAAAAGCAATGTTTCAATGTTCTTTGATAATACTAACATGGTTGAAATTGATGCTTTTATAACACTTTGAAGGACTTCACTCTGGAGTCGATCCAGTTATTTAACTTAATGACATCAAAACGAAGACAACAATACAACCATGCTTTGTTATATTGCTTTGTTTTGTCTGTCTATGTTATTTTGATTTATATATGACACTCTTTATCCTTTCATTTTCTTAGCAAGTTCAACAATGTTGAAACATTGGGCAACCCTCGACAACTCACTGTCAGTGCTTTGTTGTCTGGTATATCACAATGTCATTTTCAGTTTTATCTTCGTTGGCAATTTTGTCCTTGTAATTGTAATATACTAGTATTCACAGAAGCTTTTTCTGAGGGTTAGGGAAGTAACACGTACCAAGGATTTTTTTTTTTATTTTTTCTAATTTTGATAAATAAATAGACAAGATGATATAAAAAATAAATAAAGTAATCAAATGACGATTTCAATACTAAATCTATTTTTTTTATTGGTTACATCCAAAATTATTTAGCCAACAATATAAGCTATCCGGTAATTGAGGTTTTGGTCGGTAAACCAGGATTACTTACCGATAAACCTGGTTTTCCTACTTTTGGTTAATTTTGCGCTGTAAAACCTATTTTACCGACCGGTAAGGTAGGTTTAGCAATAAAAATTCATTGGAAGCGGAGGTTAACATGCATTTAATTGTGGAAACTACCATTACCGTTCGGTAATGGGGGTTGTTTATAGGTCAACCAAGATTACCGGTCGATAAACCCCTTTTTTCCTAGGTTTTGGTTAAATTAGTGCAGGAAAACCCATTTTACCGACCGGTAAAGTAGGTTTAGCAATAAAAACTCATAGGAAGCGGAGGTACAATGTAAACATGTATTAAATGTTGAAAACCCTCATTACCGACCGGTAATTGGGGTTTTCTAAGCTAAACCAGGATTACCGACTCGGTAAACCGGATTTTCCTGCGATAAACCCGGTTTACCTAAGTTTTTGCTAATTTCACGTGTCATGAATAAAGCCTAAAATCACATGTTTGATATTAACATTTAAAACAGTTCTATTGTTCATACAGAAGTACTCTTTATATTGCTAGAACATGTTCTATTTATTTAAAAGTTCTAATTATGTACACCAACACACTTTTTAGGGGTGTTATCAACTTAAAAATAAGATATATTTCAGAAATATTTATAAACTAGATTATAAGGGGAACCCTTCCATTTTTTATGAAAGGCAGACTTGGAATGTTTTGATTTTAGCACTATGTATTACCCGGATATAAAGGGGAAACCCTTTGTTTATGAATGGTGGTCTGAAATAGGTTGTAATGGATAGTGGAGCTTTCAGTTACCATTGAAACCAAACCAGAACGATGAATCTTTGAAAAATGTATCCAAAGGTTGTAATGGATAGTGGAGCTTTCAGTTTCCATTGAAACCAAACCAGAACGATGAATCTTTGAAAAATGTATTGTGCTACATACTTTTCTTCACAATTTCAGAAATATGTATAAACTCGATTATAAGGGGAACCCCTGCCAATTTTGATTTTGAAAGAGGGACTTAGAAATAACAATAAAAGCTAAGGGCAGAGCTTTGCGTGAGGGAGATTCTCCTTAATTTGAAAACTAAATTTTCTAAAGTTTTAATATATTGTAGGTTTCCAAATGAAAAAGTTTTTTCGGGCCAGCACCAAAGCACTGGACTATCGATGTTGGATTAACAGTCCACCAACAGTTGCAACACTCGATGGTAATAAATAACAAAATCCAGAAGTTATTGTAAATTTACTTTCTGCATATTGTTTTATATTGGTTCTGTAATATTGTAACCAATATTGAATCTCATATCAATTGAAATATTATGTATGGATTTTATCCTTTTCAGTATTATATGGTTTTCATCTCGCTTTTAATGAATAGTAGTAAATACAATAGATATTAAAGAAAGAAATTTGTTTTTACTATAACATGCAGTATAAAAAAAAACTTCTTAATTTAATGTCAGTATTATTAAGAATTGAATGCAATATTTTGTAATTTTATTAGTTTGTAAAGGCGTGGACCGTAGCTTATTTTAAAAGAAGCGCGCTAGCTAATTATGACTTTGGAATGGCACGACCCATAATTTAAGTAACAGTGGACGTCTGTCGGTTTTTAAAACACTTTGTAAGAACGATTGTAAAAACACTTTGTCAGTTTTTTCTTCTTTTTTTAATAATAATATCCTTTATTGAAATCTTTACATGTGTTAGTTTGATACATCAAGTACCGGTACCTTATCCCGGCCTCGTTAACATTAGTAAAAACTTACTGTCAGGTTAGTATTTGTTAGTTAAATATACAAAATATCAATAACTTAAACCATTTCTTTCATGGTCACAACAGTATCACTATTACGTGTATAATGCTTTAAATCAGATTTCAAAAAGGGTATTATTATTATTTATAAGTAAAAGAAAAGAGATTTAATAGTAAAAGAAAGAGTGAATAAGAGAAGAAAAATATAAGATGGAAGAACTGTTTTCGAAGAAAAGGAATTATCAGGGTTGAAGGCTCATTGTTGAAGGCCTCATGGTGACTTCAAGCGTTGTTCCTTTGCTTGTTTTTTACCGTGTATTTGTAGAGACTTTGTCTCATGTGCATTTACTCCATATCCTTTTATTCACCATTTATATGCTGTTACTTTCCATGTAAACTATACATTTCTCGAATGCCACATCATCATATAGTATTCGTTTTAATCATGAAATAATTTATACCATTGCAACCATTTCTGTTTGAAAACATCAATTTGATTTTTACTTATTGCTATACTTACCTGTATATCATATACATTTTTCAAGTATGTTTTTAAAGAATGTATAGATAGATTTTTCTCTTTACATCTCATGGAATATATAAAATACTTAATACTAAGAATCAAAATGTTTTCTATTTGTTGTTTTTCTAAGTCCTATACTAATCCAAATATAAATGAAAGTTTATTAATGTTAAGAACACACTGAGAAATAGCTATCCAAAGATTTATGTCCATTTAAAATGATTGTACCTTATCACAATCCCAAAAAAGATGAACTATTGTTTCTGATCCCTTTTTACAAAATGTGAAAAGATTATCATTCCTGACATTCATTTTTTTCAGTAGATTATTTGTTCCCAAAATTCTATGATAAATTCCAAATTGAAACCATATAATTTTTGTGTCCTTGGTCACATTAAAAAAGGTAACAAATAGATTTTTTCCCAAATATTATTTGGAATTTCTATTTTATTTTTCCAGCTAATCTGACTAGTAATAGTAATATTCTTTCTGTCATTTACAAACTTGTACATGTCTTGGCAGCCTTTTTTGCTTTGGATAAGAACACTAATGCAAGGAGACAAGAGAGGACCAATAAAATTGTTATCTAATTTCGAAAATTTGTGTTTTTACCTGCGTCACCAACGGTGACCGCAGGTCTAGGAGCCGCTCGACTCAGTCCGTCCGTCCGTCACGCTTTTTGGGTACCAAGTTTGTGTAATCTAAAACTCAGACACCTTTAACCCGATACTTCTGAAAGTTTGCACAATTGTTCTGGACACATTGAAGATGTGCACCTCCCCTTTTGGTGAGATATGAATAAAATTTGTCGAATTTATCCATTGTTGAACTTAGTCATTTTTTCATCAAATTTTAACATTACGGTACTGAGTTTGTGTAATCTGAAACTCATACACCTTATACCTGATGCTTTTGAAACTTTGCACAGTTGTTCTGTACACATTGAATATGCTCATCTCCCCTTTTGGTGAGATTTGAAAAAACAAATTGTCGAATTTATATATTGTTGAACTTTTTTCATCAAATTTTAACATTACGGTACTGAGTTTGTGTAATCTGAAACTCAGACACCTTATACCTGATGCTTTTGAAACTTTGCACAGTTGTTCTGTACACATTGAAGATGCTCATCTCCCTTTTTGGTGAATTTTGAATAAAAAATGTGAAATTTGTCCGTTGTTGAACTAAGTCATTTTTTCTTCAAATCTTAACATGATGTTACTGAGTTTGTGTAATCTGAAACGCGCACAGTTGTTATGAACACATTGAAGAAGTGCACCTCCTCTTTTGGGCAGATTTAAATAAAAAATGTTGAATTTATGCATTGTTTAACTTAGTCATTTTTTCATCAAATTTTAACATAACAGTGCCTGTGGTTTGTGTAATCTGATACATTCATACCTCTGAAAGTTTGCACTGTTGTTTGAACACATTGATGATGTGAACCTCCCTTTTAGGCCAGTTTTGATTTAAAAAAGTCAAATTTATCGATTATTGAACTTGGTACTTTTTCATCATATTCATCATGGAACTCAAATTTTGTCCAGAGACATTGCAGAATTTTGAACGCACTGATCATGGGCAGCTATTCTTGAATTTTGCATTGCTTTCACATATTTTCTCATAAAGATTCAAAGTATTTGTTTATTTGAAACTCTGGTATGGTTTTAACCTTTGCTGAAGTGATATAGACTATTTTCATTTTATGCTTTGTTCAACTTTTTTTTCTTTTTTTTTTTACAGTAATAGGGTTGAACGTAATATTATCTCTCAATTATAACTTGCATTTGAAGAATGATTTGGTAATAAGGTAAATGAATAATTGTTTGAATTGGAAAACCTATGCATTACATTCTGTTATGTGGAAAACAAAAACAATTTCTCAGTTGAACATGAGTGTCGGTGACGCAGGTCCAGACATATAATTGGTCTTGTTTAAAATATCTATTGATTGAGGATGTTATTCCATAGAATTCTAGAAAAATTGCTTTGTATTGAAAAACTGCATGTGTATTGCTTCAAAATGTCTCTTATATGAGTAATGCCTTTCTCAAACCAGTGTAAAATACGGATTGACCAGTTAAGTTTATGTTTGTTGACAATCCTACATCCATGGGTAAAGTCGCATGGATGTAGCGCTGCTCGACATCTAACAATGAATTATGCTCAAACCAGTGCTAGGGGCCGTCTTGAACTTACTATGAGGTATGAGTGAAGCTCATTGTTGAAACCCTCATGGTGAAGAACATGGATGAGGATGAATATAAACAATAAAAGCGTTGTTCCTTTGCTTAGTTTCACCACGTTTTTGTAGTGAGTCTCATTTGCATTTACTCCATATCCCTTCAGTGTTAACTTAAGTGGAAATCTTTTTATGGTACAATTGATGTCGTTGTGCATCACATTTTTATACGCTTCCCAAAAGACATAAATTGGGAAAATCCTGGTACACCGATAGTTTCAGCATGTAGTTGTCCAACTTAGTACATTTCTAGATTTCTCCGTGATGCTTTTATTCAAATTGTGGAGAACCTACCAATATCAATGACAACCAAGGACATCCGGCCTCAACCAACACCTGCTCTCGGATGATGTCTCGGGCTTACATAGGAATCCCGGGATGATAACCCTGCTGATATGGAAAAGGCCGGGTATTAATATAAATTTATTGTATTTTATTGTTATTTGAATTATATTTATTGCAAACCGCATCGAATATTTCGCCCGACCGATTTTGATATTGATAAAATTGCTATGAATCTCGATTCAGAAGATTCTAAGTAGCATACCAGAGTTACTATTATTTAACTTATATTGCCTATTTTATCATCTTTGTCTCAGTTAATTGCATGTTGCCTTTGAGGTTCCGCTATGGCACGCCAAAGCCACAAAAATGAGATAAAATAGCATTCTCTCAGGTAATGCTATCTTATCTGAATTTTTGTGGTTTTGGCACACATTATCAGACATACATTATCAGGTTTCCTCATTACCTCCTGATAAGTACTTCTAAATATTTTATACATAGGTCTCTATGAAATATATGTGGTAATGATGTTTTATCTTTAGATAACATAGCATTTTCTGTTAATACAGTTTTATCTTCATTTTTGTGGCTTTGGCGTGCTAGTAAATGTATTACTAGTATCTGTTTTCTAATATCAACCAATCAGACGTGATATCTGTGGGGAACTGTATTATCTGATTTATGTAACTGTATTATCTGATTTCTGTTGCTACCAATCAGATGTAGATAGATAAATTTCAATAACTTATTAAATTCAATCTTTTATATCGAATTATCTATTCTGAAA
The DNA here is from genome assembly GCA_002080025.1 of Modiolus philippinarum. Taxonomy (NCBI): domain Eukaryota; kingdom Metazoa; phylum Mollusca; class Bivalvia; order Mytilida; family Modiolidae; genus Modiolus; species Modiolus philippinarum. The sequence continues at coordinate 140,559 of MJUU01034953.1, forward strand.
AACTATGTTATAATGATCCTAGAAAATTTTTGAATTGTAACATAATGTCTTTCCTTTTCCTTATCCATTTGCCATTTGTAACGAATTTTGTTATAGCGAGTGTATTCTGTATTTTCTCTTTGTCGTTGTAAAATTAGTTTATGGAATAAAGTCTTGTCATTATATAATAAGAATTACAACATCACAATATTTCATCGTTAAAGTTACCTGTTTTGACATCCACTTACCTGTGATCGTTACATGAATGTTTATTCTATGAAATATACATGCAATATTACCTCCACGCAGAATTGAATACTTGTAATTGTTGTTTAATTAATGTTTGCATGAAACATAACTTAAATGGATCATGAAAAAAATAATAAGTGATTGTCAGATTGAATCTGCAGTGTAAATATATATATTCTTATTATTTCTATCAGAATCATGTGTATTGAATGTGTATCTTAGGCAGTCTTTGTGTTTGCACATTTTGTGTTTATTTATCAGGATTATGTTGTTATTTGTTTTTATAATATCAGACGTTTAAGAGCTCTTGTGAGCTCATGTTTGCTTGTTAATTTGTATTAGCTATGACTTTAAAAATACCACTTACTTACTTGATGGATGTTTAATTTATTGGGGGGGGGGGGGTATGGGAGTCTTTCCAACTTTTGTGTATTTCTTGCAGGATCTAAGCAAAGTTTGTTTTTATATAGTCGTTTTACCATGCTAACGTAATCAAACCTGAATTATTTATTTATATATTATTCAACCACGTGCGAGACCAGGAAGTAAATTTTGTTCACAGAACACTCGGATAAAAGTACGTGAGAATGTTAACAGTGATAATGAATCTATGGAATTAATAAAATATATATTAAAGAATATATATCAAATGTACACATTTCATATTTCTAAAGCTTCTAGTTGCTTGTAGTCAAGGAATCGTTTACTTAGCGAATAAAATTGCATGTTATACGACGGAAGTTCTTCAATGGGCACAATAAATTATTACATACGGATCGGACATCTATCATTACCTGTTAACAGATAAGCAAGTTCATTACCAGTTATGATAACCAATTTCATTACCTATTACCTCCAGAAATTTTTTTTATCTCTTTATTGCATAGAGACCTATGTTAATGTTTTTCCATATTTAATTATCAGGAGGTAATCATTTTTATCTGCGCCAAAACCACAAAAATTCAGATAAGATAGCATTACCTGATGTAATGCTATTTCATCTCATTTTTGTGGCTTTGGCGTGCCATATCCCGCTGTTTTATCATTATTTGATTTATGAACTGTTAGTAAGGTTCATATTACATCCCGTGTAGGTTTGTTCCGTGTCTTTATTGCTGCGGTCAAGGAAGTGGCAAAACTTTTATTGTAATGAAGTCAAGATTAACACCCCAAGCTTACACAATGTGTTAGATTCATTGCTGTCAAATGTCTACATTGTAGATATATCAGACGTGTTGTCTTTGCACGACAGCGAGTCGGTGAAAGGTTGGGAGCGTGGGTGTAAATCTTAATATTGGTAAATTGAAAGTTTTGCCACATGCTTGACCGCAGCAATATTTGACGTTACTAAGAAATTAATGATTGTTTACGGCTATTTGAAATCTCGTTTCTTGGTTTGCAAATTTGATTTGATTTCAAAGTATTTGAATAACATTAATTTTTAGTAAATAACAAGAATTGATCTTACTGGATAGGAATAGTCAAAAGCAAATGTCAATGACAAATTTTAAATCGAAGATTTTTTTTATTTAACTAGGTGCTATGGCTTTTTAATTGATCGATTTAATGTTTTTTGTTATCTTGTAAACAAAGGATATGGACTGAAGATCCCTAGTCAGTTGGACACAATAATACAAACTAAATCTTTTGCGGCCTTTGATTTTTTAGAAAAAAAATTTTCTTTCTCCTATATTCCTGGTATGTAACAACGGCAGTAGAATACCGAAGAAACAAAGGGGTGAAATTCACAAAAATCGAAGTCCAAAGACAGGGCAAAAACCAGAACACAGAAAACAATGACGTTAGACACAAAAACAATGACGCCAGACAGACACAAAGCACAGAACCAGAAACCACAACATTCAGAACAAAGGCACTCACAGTGAGAACTCCAGTGAAACTGAGAGTGACATCAGGTGCTCCGGGAGGGTAAGCATGTCCTGCTCTGTTAACAGCACCCGTCACACTGTGGGTGATTCAATCCGGGAAAATGTCAAAGTCGGTACTATATTCCTGGTATGTTTAAGTATATAAATGTACCAATCATTTTTTATAGTGTCTTATAATCAAAGAAGAAAACGTGAATTTCTATAAAATGCATTCTTTCAATTTGTTTGTATAACATGTATAACAAGAATTTGAAAAATTATACGTTAATAAGTAAATGATTCGGAAAGGCTTTGGTTGGAGTTGGCATGCATGCTTCATTGCTATAGTAAAAAATTACATGACATTTTCTTTGCTTTTTGAGTCTATCGATATGTTTACTTGAACCTACTTAATTGTTGCAAGTTATGACTCGAAATAATGAATTCTTCTGAAACCTTAAAATAGATATATAGATATGAAATCATATATCTTAAAGTAACAACTTTAGGTTCAGTGTGCCTAAACCCTCTATTTGTTTTTAAAGTTTTATTTGTTGTTAACGAGTTCCACTAGTTATTTTAATAGTAAATCATAAGTCTAGGGTAACTGTTTGGAGGACAAAGTAAGTCTGACTCGTATTGGCTTTTGTTGAGTAAAAGCAATTATCGAGGTCAGCTTTATCAATTTTATAGTAACTTTCAGTCTTGTATGCGCTCTATACATATATCAGTTATGGTGGATTTATTCTTGAGAGAATTTTTCGTCATTTTGTCATATTTTCAAATTGTGGCATTTATATTTTTTGTCATTTGCAAATGATTGATTGATTGATTGAATATTGTTTAACGTCTACTCAGCAATATTTCAGCTATATCAAGACGAGAACAAGTTTGTTGATAAATAATCACTTTGGGGTATGGAAATGGCCGTGTTAATCTGACCATCTTTTTATACAGTGACTTTTTAGTTAGAGCAAAAACACTGTCCCAAAAGCTGCATAGTCAGGGATTTGTTCAGCCTTTGTTACTTTCATCCCTTCAGAAATTCTATGGCCGTCACCATGATATCATTGACAGATATGACGTGTCTGTGTCCCAAATAAAAACGGACATTTTCAGCTAGATTTCACGTCTTCACGGATTTGACTCAACCCTGGATTGACTCACTGATAGTGTGACGGCTGCCGCTAGCGGAGCAGGACATGCTTACCCATCCGGAGCACCTGATGTCACCCCCGGTTTTTATGGGAGTTAACACTGTCAGTGCTTTAGTTTTTCGTGTTGTCGTGTATATCATACTGTAACATTTTAGTTTTGTCTTCGTGAGTGATGTTTGCTGTACCGATTTGTCCTTGTGATTGTTTTCATACTATAGAGATTTACAAAAAGCTTTTCAAAATTTCACCATGATACTGTTTGAGGGTTAGAGAAGTAACATGTATCATGGATTTCATTGGTTTTTGTCAAAGGGTTAGAAAATGACATTAACCAATCCACTACCAAACAGACCTTTCAAAACACTTTATGCCTTACTGATAGTGTGACGGGTGTCGCTAGCGGGGCAGGACATGCTTAGCCTTCCGGAGCACCTGATGTCACTCCCGGTTTTCATGGGAGTTCACACTATGAGTGCCTTAGTTCTTAATGTTATCTTTTTATTTCCGTGCATTGTAGCTGTCTCACGTCCTTGTTTTGTCTTTTTTTTATCTGTTACCGTTTTTGCCATGTCATTGGACTTCGATTTTTGTAGTCATCGCTTCCCTTGTTCCTTCGGTATTCTACTGCCGTTGTTTTATAGTGCCCACATCTCAATATTTATTATGCCACAGTTTCTTTCAATTACCTCGATGGGTGCCATATGGGTCTTTCTATGTTGTAATTGTGTTTTGATAGTCCTTTTTGTCAGGCAACGGATGACAGTCATTTCAAAAACACTTAGTCATATATGGTTATGTTCGTTGATGATCCCGCATCCATGACCAAAAGAAATAAAACATATATGTAGCGTTGTTTGACATCTAGCTGTGAATTCCTCTCATACCAGTGCTGGGGGCCGTCTTGAACTTTCTATGAAATATGACCAAAGTTCAAAGCCTCGTTTTCACCCCAAGGTGAAGGACACCAATAAAAGCACTGTTTTGTTGCTTAGTCCTACCGCGTATTTGAATATGAGATTTGTCGCACGTACATTTACCCTATACCCTTTAAATATTTTAATCTTTCCGTCTTTTTGATTGTCTTTTATTTCTAATTGTTGATGAAATATGTATGGTAAACCAAATTTAAATTCAGTGTAAGAGATATACTACATTCATTGTTACGGTTAACGGATCATGATACCACATTTAAAAATATTCCATTATTTATTAGAATGACATAGCACATTGAATGTCCAATTCCGGGTGATACCTTAATTAAACAAAGTATGAATTAATAATTAAGTTTTCAAATGGTATTTTACATTTACAATCGATAGTCCGGGTAGATTTAACAGAACACGTTTATAAATAAATACCAAAGTCAGATCAATCGTGAACTATCCACTTTCAGAAAGGTGATTCTTGCTGTTAGTATCAATGTTAATTTCACATTATTATTGAGAAAATTCTTATGAACATGAAATAATATTGATTTACTGGTACATTTAAGTATAGATGGTTTCTTTGAATAATAGATAAGATGTACTCGTTGTAGATGAATCAATGTACGGATTACTTAAATCATAGTTGATGGGATATATCGGAGGAGAAATAAACATTCTACATGTAAGTTTTAGCTTTATTCTGATATATTTTTCTGAAAAAGATCATCATTTTGATACCAATGAAAGAAAACAAAGCAAAAATGTCAATCGTCGACTGTTTAGTGTTTTTATGGTCATATCTTTATGAAACGTTTTCTTATTATGTGAATATGGAAAGGGGCTAATAAACCTTCTATCATTGCATCATAAAACATCGATCTCTTCTGGTATCCCATGAAAGAAAAACCAAAAAAAAAAGGAGAATTTGTTATGTAAAATGCAACGAGTAGGCAGCAATAAACATAATGATTGATTCATTTTTCTATTAACTCTTATAAAGGTTGCCTGTTCTGAAAACTGAGGACAAAGAGCACTTTATTCTTTCATGTAATTCTTATACAGACAAAAAATCGATCAAATAGCCGATTTACCGTAATTTTAATACACTTTATGACAGCCTTGCATGGCCCTATCCTTATCGATTTTTTCATTTAGATCATTTTGGTTATGTGTGCTTTATCAAATTTTACAAATTTTTGGTTTATAGTCTTCCAAATATTTTGATTTGATCTGCACTGAAGAGCCATCAGTTTTCGAAATGCCCATATGCAGAAACTAAATTTACAACAGTTCCTTTGATATTTTGTTATTAAGAGACGAATTGGGTAGTTAGATAAACAAAGTTTTTAGGTCATCCTTCAAAATGTCAAAGACTACCTATATCAATAGTTGCAGATAACAAAATAAAGGAGTTACAGTTTATGATATTCATTATACCTCCAACTCCCTGGTTTTTCTACCAGTAATATTTGAAGCTAAATTCCTCTTAAATGTATATTTTCAGGTTTCCACTTCAAGTTGATGCAATATTGCCTATATTAATTGCTAATAAACTCCCGGCTTGACTTTTTGCTGATCAACTCCCCTGTTTTTACCGCTAACTGATATTAGCTTCCTATGCTTACTTCTGGTTGATCTTACACATAGCTTAAATATCAGGAAATACATATCAGCCCGAGGCTTGTATATTGACCTAAAACAAAGCTGAAGTGCTGATGAAGACCTGATACAAAACTTATCTTGAAAAATACGGTTTTACAAAAGTGAAATTATTTTCCAAGAGGGAGAAAAAGTCTGGTTATAGGCTACAATGATTGTACAAGTTAACAAACTCCATAAACTATTCGGCCACCTGTCTTTGCTTAAGTACAAGGTAGCACAGTATATACCGATACTAAAGTCTCAAAATAAGCAAGTACCAAAAAATCCGGTTTAACCCTCCCTTTCGCTAGTACCAAGCCCGGCTGTCCATAGTGTTCCTATCGTTGTTAACGTTTGTCTTTTGTCTTTCGTTTTAGTCTTCCTTGTGCATTTCCCTATTATGGCCTGTGTAGATTGCAATTTCCGGTTATGTTATTGCAGGTGCTTTCTGTTATTTTTTCATTTTTAGCTAGAAATTGATTAAAGTGATTGTTCAACTTAAATGTTATTCAAAAAAATGGAGAACAAAATAAAATACAAATTACTATTTACACACCCACATACATATTTATCAGCCCATTGTTCTTTGAAACACACCGTCATCCAATATGAAAAAAATAATAATTATCATTATTAAATTCATGTTATATCAAAATTTTCGAAGATATATTATTTCCAAATAGTTTATGCACCAAATGTATGGTATTTCTATTAATTAGAAAAATGTCTTCTGATGACATTTGTCAAATAAACCTATTTTCATCTGTTAAGTCTTGGTAGTTTTTATATAAATTACTAATGTTTTCAGTACTCTTGTAACGTTCATTTTTTAATCTAGGACATTTTTATTTAAAAAATGAAGTTCCACTGAACATTCAACTTTTTCATAATTTACAAATTTCTTTATATATATATGAGTCTAACGTCAAAGACCAACCGAGTTAGAGTCATAGGAATGATCTTTCCAATGAAGAATTTGACCATTACAATTTGAGTGACACGCAACACTAGAATATACATCTCGTCAGTGCAACTAGAATCTAAAGATTGGAAAACCGAAATATACTCTCTCAGAAGGGTGTACAAGACCGTAGATTGGATAGTAAATTTCCGGCTCCTACCCATTTGGTCCCAGAATTGATGAATCTCGCTGGAGAAGTCGGGATCCTGGTTTTAGTTATTATAGTTATTAGTTGTGATATTTGTAATCGATAGTTGGTGATAAACTCCTTTTGGACGGCTAATTTATTTTGTTATTAATATACCTGTTTTAGCCGTAAAGAGATACTTTTCTTCCCGTTTTAGTAATGATTGATATTACCGAATAAGCTTTTACTGTTCATTAAAATATTATATTTAATGCATGTTTTTAAATCCTTTGCAGTTTAGTATGCAAAATGGTACGACAATACAATAAACCTTTAATTAATCATAATCTGTCGTAATGAACTCCATTAAAATTTATAGTATGAAGTTAATAACCCTCACAACAACAATAACAGTCTTGTTCCATACTTAGTTTTACAATACATTTGTGTAGACTTTATCTCATTTGAATTTACTCCATATCCCTTCATTGTTAATTTCATATAGAAATAGGGCCAAGCCTAATCCATCTAATTGATACAACATCTTCTTCAAAGGGAACTCCAAAATAAAGAAATTAGATTTATCTTCGGCTTACGTGTAGAGTGAAGAGAGTGTCATTGTCTTTTTGTGGGCTTAATAAGTGGCACTTTGGGAGAATTTGATTTCTAGTCCTTGCTGAATACACCCCTTTTTCCCGTGGAAGTCGAAACTGTCAGTCAAATGAACAAGTGAAATATATTTATTAACATGTTCATTTTAAGATAAAACTGAATATAAATCAAAAGAAGGAAAGAATTATTTTGTTCCTTGTTTAGGAAATGAAATGTGCATGTTTGTTGCATACACTATAAAGAAAGAAAAGTTGAAAACTAAAGGTAAACATTTAGGATGCCTAAATAGGCACTGGCAACTGTTTTTTTGGCCCTAAGATGATCAATAATATACCCTAAGAAAAAAATACCTAACAGATAACTCTAAGATGCTATAGGGCTTTTCATGAAACGAGTCAATTGTTTTAATTAGCCCTTAGATTATCAACAATTTACCCCTGGGACTAATATGTTATATTAGTCCCAGTATACCCTAAGAAGAAATACACAAAAGACAACCCTAGGATGCTATAAGTATTTCTAAGGAAATGAAGCGACTTTCCCTTTTATTTGAATATTTGGCCATAGGATAATGAACAAATTCAAACTAATAAATATTACGAAAAAGAAAAGGTCGTCCAACCGCTTTTCGGATATATCTTTGGTCGCTTTCCTATTCCTCGATTATCACACCGGGTATCCCGACCGTTATTCCATCCGTATGCGTTGAATCATACCTTTTCCCTTCCAATCTTACAGAGCATCTCAACTCCAAGGATCATAATTTCAAAGGAAAAAATATTTGTTCCAACGTATGTGATTGATCTGGCTATGGATGAAAGTCGGTCATTTGTAACGTTTTAATGTCTTCTTTGCAATGACATGATTCAGCTAAATATAAAAATTGATAGGAAATTAATTCGTAGTCACGACAGAACAATCACACCAAATTTGACTGTAGATCGATTTTAGTGTTAAATGTTATTTTCTTCCAATATTTATTTATTTTGGGTCAAAGTTTTGATTGTTAATGTCTTGAAATAAACCTGGGACTAATATAAGTCTCAGAATAAACATACAAAATACAAAATTTGTTTCCTACCCAATATATAGCTTTAAAATCTGGAGAAACTCAAATTTACTGCAATCTACATATTTTGTTATTTCAATAAGAGATTCATAAAACAATAACACAATCCCTTAGGCCATGTCGTATCAATATATGTGTATTGTACAAGTCTATTGTGTTTTGTACTGTTGTTGTTGACAATCTCAATAGTTTCTATAGCAATAACATATTTCTGATACGTTTGATATAATTGAACATATTATATATAAAGGTCGTATATACAGGTTTTCTGTATAACGTACCTTTTATGAAGTACATTTTTTGTCAAAAGGGACATTGAAGATAATTTTTCATTTCAAACTCATGTTTTTGTTAAATTAATTAACCTAGTGTCTATAGATTTCATCGTTTTTCATGATATCTGGATGAGTATGTTAACATATGTGTTATGGTCTCATGTTCATTTACTCCATACCCTTTCGTAAAATATTTAATCTGACAGCGAAGAAAATATTTACTTTTTGTCATGGAATCAAGAAAAACAAAGCTTCATTGCTTCTTTGTTACAAATTTCATTGCACGCGTTTTATCATTCAATTCTTTCAATGATGTATTGCGAGACATTTGAAAGTTAAATTTACAATATTTTGTAATGCATTTAATTAAATTCATGTTAGAAAACATGTCATTTCATTGACCAGTTACCAATTGTGTAATCTTAAATTAAAAGTCTATCACAATAGGCCATGGGCTGAAATCATTTTTTGTGCATATCCCCCCCCCACACACACACTTATGATCAAGACCGATTTTTTCAGTCCTTCTATATCCGGTCTTCAAGATAAAACATGTTAACACGAATATAACCTGCACGCCTAGACAGTATGGGGACACTTTTATAATACACCACAAAAAATTCTTGTATTTTAGTTTTAACCTTAATTTCATCTTTTAAGCTCCACAATATTTATGTAGATAAGTTAGATGTACTGAAATTTGGTACCAAATTAAAGTTCAGTTATAATACTTTACAATGAACACAAGTTTGGCCACTTAACGCCATTTTTATGGTATGCGGATGCCAAAAATGTACCCCTCCCCTAAAAAATGCGAAAATGACGATTCTAAGCTGTCATTTCCTTTAAGATAAATAAATCTCATCATTTGAGCTAGTTTTTACGCCTAATATATCAGTTGTGATACAATGTTGAAAAATATGACCTTTAAAATCCTTAAAATTTTGATTTTCGGGTAAAATGTTTGAAAAGTGGAAATTTTCGGAATTCTAAATATTTTCACAATTTCGATTTTCACAATTTCACGACTTCCTTACTTCTGGATCGTACTTATTTGAATATATATATATATATTATAATTGCCAATGCAAAAATGATTTATGATATGTAAACAACAAATTATGTGAAAAAATTTTAGATTCAGACTTATTGTGGATTCAGAAATGCCAAAAATCAGCACCCCTCCCCGTTAAATTAAAGGAAAATTAAAAATATTAAGGCTCTAAATGATAAAAATATAATGTCGAATGTAAATTATTGTGTGTATTTCACTATAGCTGACATGCAGAAGCCCATTTAAGTAGATTCAAACTTTTAAGGGGTCTTCTTGTGGCCATTCTGCTCGAAATTTTATGAAAAATGGGAATTTTTCGTTTTGGAGAATTATTGCTGTTTTGACTTACAGATGTTAAAACTTCACGAATTATGTATATAACGTAAAAATGTTGATAATATGTCGTTTCATTATATCTAAGCTATTAGAAAGTATGCTTTTGAATATTTTAGACTTACTAAACTCTAATAAATTTCAAACATATTACCCCCCCCCCCCCGATTTTTTTTTCAACACAATTTATTTCATTCTATTCATCTTGAAAATCTTTAACATTGTATAAAGGTCCAATAACATAACATTTCAAACACAAAAATACACAGACACTCCCATATATCACAAACAAGATCATGCACGTGGTTTATGGGCAGTTATACAACAATTCAACTTTAAAAATTCAGAAATGCTGAAAATTCCCATTTTTCACGAAAATCGCCCAAAATATTCAATTTTACCCATATTTTGGCGTTAGAATTACATATTGCGATATATCAAATGTATTTTTAAAAGAAAGTAAAAATATTAGTATGTTTTTTATATGTATGTACAGATAGGCATATTTTGGGGATTTTTAAGAATCATTTTCTTGGGGTAGGGGTAAAACTTTCGGTATTTAGAGTTACATTGAACACTCCTTGTTGCTCTAAACATTGGTGTATCGGTTAGAACAATGAATTGGCATACCTGCAGATAAACCCTCCATAGTTGCCGCATATAACTATTTAAAAGTGAATTTTTAGACAAATCTGAAAGGCTGAAAATTCCCTTTTTTCATCAATTTTGTACAAAAAATTGAGTTTGATCTGACAAGTGGGACTTAAAATGACAACTAATGAAAAAAATAATGCAACATTTCTATATGCAATGCCGGCCTTACGTGTTTTGCTTATTTTTATGTGAATATAGACCAAAAAAATGACTATTTTAGGGTGAATTTGTTGGGCTAGGGGTAAAATTTTCGGTATTTAGAGTCACATTAAACACTCCTAAACAATGTTTGAAGATAACTAATGTATCGTTCAGAACAATTAAATGGCATAGCTGCAGATATATCCTCCCAATTTGACATATATTACAATTTAACAGTGAACGAAGGACAACTCTGAAATATAGAAAATTCCCATTTTTCATCAATTTTGGGCAAAATATTGAGTATAAGTCAACTAATGCCTGTTCAAATACCAAATCTTGATGTTATTCATGCAACATTTTGTCATATGTACCATACATTATGCTTCTTTTTTTCTCAAGATTTTGCGTGTTAATCGATTTAACAGTGAACTTTGAGCAGGTAGTTTATAGTACTTCCAAATTGCCCTAATTTGTACCAGTTGTAAAGAAGACATTATGTACTTCCATTTTATACAAACTTTTTATGAATTTGAACCACTCATAGATAGGATTAGGCAAAAAGGACAAAATTGTGTCGAAAACGAAAATATTCAAAGATGTGTTTTATTTGTCTATTTAAAAGTGGTAGTTTGGTCATTCAAAACATATTAACATTATGCTAACAGGCCTGATTTTTAAGAAAGGACATTAAAAGACTAAAAACAATTCCAAAAAATATGAAATGAAAAACATACTGGTTTCTAAGGACCATTGAAATTGCACAATTTCGAGAAAAATCTTAAAATTTACGTCCACATTTCGTAGGGGTAGGGGTAAGGTTTTTTAATTTTTATAACGTATTAGGTATAGAAATGGTACTTATGTGGAATATTTGTAAAGCTGATACCATAGGCTGTCATTCTATACCATTTTTTCATAACTGAGAGGTACCAATCAACAATTTGAAGCAATTGAAAGAAAAACTTTTATCAAAAACGAAATTTTCCAAAATTTCGTTTGGTGGGTCAAAAAAGGGACCTGTTCCAACATTGCGTGCAGGTTATGATAATGTTAATATGTTTAATTTTGAAAAGGGGATTAAGAAGGACTGAAAAATATGGGTGGGGTTCATAAGTGGGCGGGGATGCATGGGGGTTATTCCAGCCCATGGACTACACGGATGAGATGGAAGGTCATAAATTAGTAAAATCTATACCAAATACGGATGTGAAAAGAACTTTTATCCGTCTTCCCGGATTTGACTACCGACTTTGACATTTTCCCGGATTGAATCACTCACAGTGTGACGGGTGCTGTTAACAGAGCAGGACATGCTTACCGTTCCGGAGCACCTGATGTCACTCTCAGTTTCACTGGAGTTCACACTGTGAGTGCCTTTGTTCTGAATGTTGTGATTTCTGTTTCTGTGCTTTGTGTCTGTCTTGCGTCGTTGTTTTTGTTTCTAGCGTCATTGTTTTCTGTGTTCTCGTTTTTGCCCTATCTTTGGACTTCGATTTTTGTGAATTTCACTCCTTTGTTCCTTCGGTATTCTACTGCCGTTGTTTTGTCTAGTTTATAGATCCGGTGCACCTGATCTCAACCATGATCTTATATTGAGTCTGTGTTGTTCATATTTATATGTGTATATGTCTTCATTTTTTCTGTGCCGTACTCAAGTTATGTCTTTGTTTTTCCGATGTTGCCATTCATTTTAGACTGACAGTCCGGATCCCTCTGACTTTACTATCTTATTGTTTGTGAATTGTAGCCGTATTATCATGCCATATCTTAAATTGCTGAGGCGAGTTATACATTGTAATAACGTTACTATACCAACAACAGAAATTACCTTAAGCTTATCATGGACAGGAACGTTTTATTAATTTCCATTTTTCAGGTGCACAGACACTTGGTGTGTCTTTAAATACAGTAAATAGTTGTACGCATGAAATCAGTTCCCAATTAGAATGTCAAACAATATCAAATTTTAATAAAATAAAAAAGAATTGACATTTCAATGCAACAATGAAAACATTGTATAGGAAAAATATTGTAAATGTAATATCCCTTTTCAATTTACAAAAAAAATGCCTTCTTAATTATAGTATAAGTAATTAACTCGCAACAGGACGAAAGACTGATTTGCTGATTATTTGTAGAAAAAGGGTAGATATGAACAAGCGAACAAAAGTAATGTATATATTCAAAACGTTTACCTACATACCTACGGATACCAAAACATGACAGAAAAGGTCAGGGCAGTCTGGCACGATTTAAATCTGCCACAATCTCTTGTATAAAAAGCTCTTTAAGCAATTAAAGGGGTGACAAATAGACTAACCCAAACCGTAAACACCAAGTAAAAGAAGAGATAGACACAGAAGTTGAACCGAAAAAATCATCAGTGTTTTAGTTCTACCCTAAGTACTGACTTCTGCAAAGAAATAAATGCAAAAATGCATGTTCTTATTATGTAATTTTAATTTATACCTGGCTATGTTTTGTCTCTATTAAGACATGTTTAAGAACATTTTGTTTTGTTTGTTTTTTTGTTTTTGTTTCTCCGTATGTTAGTCCATCGTCGACTCATTCAGCCTTTACTTTGTCTACAGAGATGCAAAACAACAATCCAAGCTTTGTTTCTTTGCCTAGTTCTACCGTTTATTTGTAGGGACCTTGTTTCATTTGCATTTACTCAATACAGTTCGTTGTTTATTGAAAAAAAATCATTTATCAACATAAGTTGTCGAAATGCGTATATGCAGAATTTAAATTCACGGAAACCTCGGTATTTTGGTATTTATCAAACTATCATATCAAGACCAAATTCTTAAGGTAAAAAAAATCAAGAGCATTGCCACGTGAATACAAACTGACTGCAGCTGTTCTAGATATTAGTAATAACAGGCTATTAAAACCTGTTTGTACATCTGCCCAAGAACAAGAACGTCGTTTATGCAACTAAAATACAAACGAAGGAATAGATGTCGTCAATTACGTTACCCATACTTCAAACACTTAACAGTATCACTGATACTTATACCTATACAAAACCTATAGCAACCAAAATGATCAATCAAAAGGTATATAATTAATGGGTTTGAATCAGAACCAGGTAATTGCTCATGTCTCTCTTCCCCTTTATGTACGCTTGAACTACCGTTCACATTATGTCCGGGACTTGAGTATGGTAGAAAACAATGACAAATACGAGATCTATTTCCAAAAATATCCAAAAGACCTTGAACAACAACCTCTCAATTGAAAACATTATTTTGAAAAATTTATAGACGCCGCTAAGGAATATGCAAAAAATGAGGTAAGAGAGGGGAGCTGGTAAATATTGAAACACTTTCCGACCGGATCAGTCAATAAAGTCATTTATTTTTAGCTTGAAAGGCACACCTGTAGACCACCACAAGCTCCTACTCAAAATGTATACATGAAGATCCTGATGTAGTAAAGTTATTGTCCTTTCTTCAGTGCAATTGTTTTAATGTATCATATGACGAGACTCATAACAACATAAAATGTATCTGACAAAGGCACTACAATGACTTGTTAGTGGAAGAGATAGGTATTAACAATTCACTGAAATACACAATACTGAAGGAAGACATCTTCAACAATTACAAAACAACATTGTCTTTCTTTAGAATCATTGTCATTGTGGAAAACAACATAATGCCGTTGATACAGTAGGTATCTAAGATACATAAATGACTAACAAACAGAGATACTTGCTGGGTCCACGACATGCACAACATGTTTTAGACATATGAATTTCCAAATGAATGGATTTGGTCTCCACTGAAAAGACATAAGTTGTCTAAATGGGCATAAACAGAAACTAAATTCACAGTAACAGTATTTAGATAAAAAAGCGTTATCCAGTTTAATCAAAATAAGATTTGGATATAGAAGACTTTCATCTGAAAAAAGATCGTCATCAATTATTTCGTTGAAGCAAAGACCATATCCGCTGTGCAAAGTTGCACCCATACTTAAGAAATCAATGAACTTTTACCCTTTTCTTTCGTAACATGTCCACCACTGAGAAATTTATTTTTAAAAGTAATGGTTAATAGAAGGAACTTCCTTTATTGATCATTTTATGGGGTTCTTTTAGGCCTATTTGGCTTCAAGTTCTCTAGCGGATCTTGAGTATGTTTTGTGATCCTCAACATTATTAATTCTTATCTGCACGTTCAGCTTTAAAGTCTGGAAAATTTTAAATTTACTGCAATCTACATATTTTGTTATTTCAATAAGAGATTCATAAAACAATAAAATAGTCCCAAGGCCCACGTCGTATCAATATATGTGTATTGTACCAGACTATTAGTGTTCTGTACTGTTGTTGTTGACAATCTCAATAGTTTCTATAGCAATAGTATATTCCTGAAACGTTCGATATTATTGAACAAATTATACATAAGAGTCTATATACATGTGTTCTTTAAAACGTACATTTTGTTAAACAGAATTTTGCGAAGTACCCTTTTTGTCAAAAGGGACATTGAAGATCATTTTTCATTTTAAACTCATGTATTTGTTAAATCAATTAACCTAGGGTCTATGGACTTCATCGTTTTTCATGATCTCTACATGGGTATGTTAATCTGACAGCGAAGAAAATATTTACTTTTTGCTATGGAATCAAGAAATACAAAGCTTCAATACTTCATGGTTACAAATAATTTCATTGCACACATTTTATCATTCAATTCGTATTTAATGATGTATTGCAAGACATTTTAAATTTCAATTTACAATATTTTTAAATGCATTTAACTAAATTCATGTAAGAAACCATGTCATTTGATTGAACAGTTACCAATTGCATAATCCTAATTAAAAGTCTATCACAAGGATGAGAAGGAAGGACACAAAAAAAGTAAAATCTCTACCAAATACAGAGGTGAAATGAACTTTTATAGTCATTTCCCTGTTTATAGATCCGGTGCATCTGATTTTAACCATGTTTTGATGTTGGATCCGTGTTGTTCATTTCTATATGTGTACGTGTGTCTTCATTCTTCTTTTCCGTGCCGTACTGTTGTTTTGTATTTGTTTTTTCCGATGTTGTCATTCGTTTTAGACTGACAGTGCGGTTCTCATTTACTTAACTATGTTATTTTTTGTGTGTATTAGTACCCTTTTTGTCAAAAGGGACATTGAAGATCATTTTTCATTTTAAACTCATGTATTTGTTAAATCAATTAACCTAGGGTCTATGGACTTCATCGTTTTTCATGATCTCTACATGGGTATGTTAATCTGACAGCGAAGAAAATATCTACTTTTTGCCATGGAATCAAGAAATACAAAGCTTCAATACTTCATGGTTACAAATAATTTCATTGCACACATTTTATCATTCAATTCGTATTTAATGATGTATTGCAAGACATTTTAAAGTTCAATTTACAATATTTTTAAATGCATTTAACTAAATTCATGTAAGAAACCATGTCATTTGATTGAACAGTTACCAATTGCATAATCCTAATTAAAAGTCTATCACAAGGATGAGAAGGAAGGACACAAAAAAGTAAAATCTCTACCAAATACAGAGGTGAAATGAACTTTTATAGTCATTTCCCTGTTTATAGATCCGGTGCATCTGATTTTAACCATGTTTTGATGTTGGATCCGTGTTGTTCATTTCTATATGTGTACGTGTGTCTTCATTCTTCTTTTCCGTGCCGTACTGTTGTTTTGTATTTGTTTTTTCCGATGTTGTCATTCGTTTTAGACTGACAGTGCGGTTCTCATTTACTTAACTATGTTATTTTTTGTGTGTATT